>JAODGE020010719.1:0-11094 GCA_027574965.2 Ecitophya simulans
ACCTAGCATAGTAACATTTACTCTAGAATTAATTTACAATTTCGTTCCCTTTAGTTTTAACTCCACTTTGTAATCATACCTTAAATCCGTCCTTCCTTTGGCAACACATACATCCCGCAAGACACACAATTCCACATATCGTGAGTAGGATTGCAATAAGCCCAGTTAAGAATTGAGTGTGGCCATCTGAAACAACAACAATACCTTTAAACACGTGCTATTATATCGACCATCATGACGTGCAAACATTAAACATAAACATTGTCATTTCCATATGTGCCAGATAAAGATGATATATATGATATGTATTACAAACGACTCTTCTGTATGTACTTCTATGAAATGCTCCAAAAAACAATTTTAATAAATTGGTTACAGTCATTGTGCATCCGAGAGCGTACATCACACACCACATACATTCTTCTCCTCGGTGTGTTTAATCGCGTTCGCAGTGAAAAACGAATCTAATACACTGCACGAGTGAACAGGAGTCGGTGGTTACGCGGTGCAACGTTCGTTGAAAAAAAATTCAATTAAAACTTTCTACCGACGTTGTACGAGCATGTGCCTCAGCCGCTTTATTTCCAACTCGAACTCGTAACTCTTAAGTTTTGCCCATCACCTAGCGCTAAATCTCGTGCTCATCTTCCACATTCGCCACGAGATAGCAAGCAATACCCCAAATATCAATTTACTTGATTGTCCTTTATTCGTCGGTCAAAAAGAAATGCCACAATTCGCCGACTCATCAGGTAGGGCGCAGAGTACATGCACGTCCGTGTAGCATAGATTTAATTACCTAAAAGCTCGTCATGCCTAATGCAATAATAGCGGTTCGCGAAAACGAATGCAAATTGAATTTACCGCACTCGTCAATTATCGTTCGCATCATGATTACTAGAATTTTCTTTTGCCGACTGCGAGTGCGAGCGCAATTAATAATTCATTTTCTAATTACGTGCGTTTCTTTGTGCGTCGGATAAACAAGACGGCGAAAGCGCAGACGCATCAAAGCAGAATGAATAGAATAAACTAATCATATATTTATATAGCGTAAAGTAATTAAAGTTTGAAATAAAAATTATATAAAAATCTAGATGCAAAGGTACCGCACGCCATTCCAGTTGCACAGGTATACATAAGTTACTATTAATACAGTCTTTAAAATAAAGTAGAATTGGTTGCAATGAAATGAAATCCAAACTGCGTTTGTATTTATAGAAAGGAATAAAAATTCACTCTTGATCGCTTCTTTTTTACTTTTATGACGCTCTTAAAACAAAGAAATATAAAATGTACGGATGTAATCGAGCGGCAACTCTGTTACTATTTGGGTAGTAGCAAAGTTTCCTAGAATTCCCAGGAAATAAAATTCTAGCACTCTTTAATAATGAAGAACTTTATCTCGGCAACTGAAATTGGAAAGAAGCTAGACGTAGGAAAGAAATTGGCGTAGAATTTTCTGACCTTTCACTATGAAATTGCTGGAAATGTCAATTGTATACTTTATAACCGACATTTCTCTTACTAACCTAAATTAGCATTTTAATGCAAAATCTTTGATTCAATATAACCTTTATGATTTTAGATTTTGAGAGCAAATGCTTTATCTGAAACGATTCGCAAACGCCAAAAAAGTAAGTCATTCAGACTTACACAACATGTTCCTTACAAAATTTAATCAATTATTTATTCTTCTCTATTGCTTCACTTCTGCCACTGTTCGACCAGTTTGTCAATGTCCCTTTGACAGAAAGTTTAATTTTGCATTTTCGCAGAAATCAATTGTACAATTGTTATATTGAAAAACCAAATTGTTATTAACAACCAAAACCTTGCTAATCCAAAATATAAACATGATACATATTAAACAACAAACAAATGTCAAAATTCGATACCAAACAGCCGAGTGGTCAAACGATGAATAACTCGCTGCAAATGCTTTTGACTACATTTCATTAAAAAAACCATCAGCGTGAGTCATTCGCGTAAATTAATCTGTAAATGTTGAATCAACCATTGAACGTCGAGCATGTAGCGACGACGAAGGAAAGCAATTTGGCGCAGTGACGAGAGAACGTATAAACTTCAAGGTTGTTGCAGCCGGCCATTTGCAAATACTTTCGTTTTAAATAAAAACCACGTCCGACTGATTTCGCTGCTATTGACGGATTTAATGCCGTCAATTGATTAATTAGCGATTATTGCCTAAAAATAAAGCAACGAACGCGGCACATGGGCATTGTAGTCAATTAGTACACGGTTAAATAAATGAGTTATTATATCATCTGGCATCGCGCTGACTAATAAAATATTCCTGAAGCAATTAGTAACAAATGGTAAATGCTGAGCGCGATTAGAAAACTTAGCAACGAGCAGTCGTTCGTTCGCTGGTGAGTTTTACGATGATTGTCGTAAAGTCAGGCGTGAGTGCACAGTTGCACATCGATTTCAGTGATTAGGATTAGATACTCGAAACAAAGTGTATTTAAGTGCGTTGTCGTTGCGCGTTGACTGCCGAAGCGATTTCGCTGCGTTTTCAGACGATCAAGCGCCGACCGACATCAAACGAAAGCAAAACGTATGACTCATCGAATCGTTTAATTTGAAATAAACATTTATTTCCAGTACGGCGTAATTGCGATCTTTATAATTAGTTTGCAATTTCATGCATCGGCACTAACCGCAGCGCAGTGTCTCCGAGCGTAGGTGATGCATGTTGAGAAATTGCTGTTTATAAAAGTTGTTTGATCACTCTAATTATGAGTCATTAAATGAATTAGAGGAAAAAAGTCTCAGAGGTAACATGTATCATTCAACTTTGTTAGATTGGCCAATTCAAAAACAATTAAACAAAACATGAATCATTAACAAATTAACAAGTCGAAATTAGAAAATTTGTTAATTAGTAGTAAATTAGATCTTCCGATATGACACATCTGAAATCAATATGAGAGCTTCTAACTTAACATCCAATAAAGGAAAACTACGCGAGTCTTACATTTTTCCAAAAGGAAACTGAGGAAACCTCAGTTTTATTGGTGGAATACTTTTCATTATGCGATAAATCACACAGTCTTAGGAATCCTTAATANAACCGCCGATTTCACAGATGCTTCTCCAATTATGCCTCAGTGCAAACATTTTCATTTTGATTCGATAAATCGCACAGCTTTGTTAATTCTTACAAGTGCCACGAGAGTGTGACAATATCGAGCAAAAGCGATTGTGATTGTAAAATAACCAAAACTACTGATAGTCCATTTTATCAAATAATTCAGATGGTGAAAGCAACTTTGATGATGTTTGTAAAATCGTTTTTTAAAAAGAATTCAGAATTCCTCACATTAAAAATGATCAATTATAATGATAAGGTAGGTGAAAAATGACTTGTATCAGAAATTACAAGAATGTAAATAATAAATTTTAATATAAATATGTTGAAAATGACATGTAAAAGGTTATATATTCTGTGATGAGGATGACAAGTGAAACTGGAAACTCGATCAGCGACAAAACCTACTGACACAAATCAGTAACATATTATGATATTTCTGCTCTTTTACTCCTCCTTGAACGTTGAGTCATATTCGTTTCATAGCTTGGAAGAAATTAAAAAAAGTAATTAAAAAAATCATAATCGTGTCTGCATTTATTCTCTGACAGCAAACAACAGTTGTTTAAACCTCAAACCAATTGAATTCTTCTTCAAACCAAACAAAGAAATAAAATAACGATTTTATCCTCGCCGTCATCTCAACCATGGAAATTGCATACCTATCGAAGCCTGCGAACAAAACAAACATGCATAGTTATGCAACAAATTAATTGTACGACAGCGCATTTTCCAAAGTAAGTCTTGTTACGTGCTCTCACATTCACATGACCTTCTTGCGCGCGGTTGTCTATGCCCGAATCCCTCGAGTTATGCATGTCAGTCGCATTACCGACTTGCAAAATATCCAATGAAGTGTGTAATTAATTAGCTAGCCTGCATCCCATTATTCTTTTGTTTCGCTTACGCGGATCCAGTGAGAGAACGCCAAACCGTCTACGTGTCGGCTGTCGGCGAGTCCGGAACGTAAGTCGGCATATCGACATAATGCAAATATATAATCGGTAGCTGCGACACTGTTACACTATGATAGCCGATGTGAACACAGTTGGGCTAACATTTTACAGTCGATACGAAACTCGTTAGTCATTATCGGAGGTTCTTGTGGTGGAAGCACAGCAAGAAATTCCACGCGTATCTCCGACTTTAATTGTTGTTCTAAGTATTGTGAATTGTTGAAGCAGTTTAGTGCACTTCCGGTAGCGTTTTGTGGTGACTTGGTGAACGGGCGATAACGCAAATTACTGCCAGTCTGGTTGATACGAAACGGTTATGTTTCAGTGAGTTTCAGTAAAACGAAAACTTATTTCCAGCGTTATGAAATAACATTTAATTGAATTGCGTTTTCTAGCATAACAAAAGATTTTTATTCATCTTTTTTTTTCTATGCCGGACGTAATTTCTTTAGAAACCGCAATATGTTAACAAACTTATTTTGATGCCTTTATGTAGCTAAAGCGTACTGCCTGAAGGATGAAATGATTTGCAATTCACATCTGTATAAACGTTGGCTATCTGGTTTTAACCACCGCGAACTATAAATATTTTTATAGTCTTGTAAACCGTGAATAACCTGTTAATAAAATTGAAACTCGCCAAATATACATTGTATCATATTAAAATTTAAATGCCAATTCCGGCCCTCTAAACGTCGCGTCATATCATACTTACAATTTGGTAGACGTTCATTTAAAAAGTGAAATGTGACCAGGAATAGCCAACGGCTACTTGCTTAATACTAAGGCAATGTGCGCCGTGATAAACAGCAAACATTTTATTATTCAAATGGTTTGGTAGGTGGCATACCAACTGTTGGAGTGCACTAAAATGGAAACTACATCAACATTGAATACAAACGAATGCAAATAGGGTTAATGGCATAATCAAACATATGTTCGCATTGATAATATCATATAAACAATATACATCGTTGCCAAGGATTTGTATGAGTTTAAATGTATTTTTGAGGGAAATTGAAAGATGTTTGCTTTGTTCTCTTATTAAAATATCAATAATCACCGGGCGGATGATGCGGAGTGACGTGCTAAGTGAATACAAAAGCCAGGCAACAAATAAAAGGAAGCCCTACCTCCATAAGTATGGTCCAATCCGATCGGTAATCCATTACATAATTCCAGAAACAATAGTGAAACTAAACAACACACCAATTTCCATATTGCTCTTTCCATAATATCATACAATCAGAAAGTTTGCGCGTGCTCAACAGCCGAATGACCGCATTGATAAAATTTCTATCAAATAACGGGAGCAGTTTGCAAACTGGATGTGGATATTGCACGGTTCGCGCACATCAAAACTATCCGTCGTGATTGTTGACGTTCGCGGCGGAGAGGCGCGTTTCCTCAATATTGTTGCGTTAAATCGGCCACAATGCACGTATCGACTGCTGATTTTGGCAGCGGCCGGTCTGGCGCAACGCGAAATTTGCGAACGCGCACAAACAAACACAGATGCGGGCGAGTCCAGCGCGACGAAGCGCGGCCCAACTCGCTGGCTTTTACACACTTATGCAATAACAAAGTCGCACACGCCGCTGGACCACGGAGCGTTCAACGCGAATTATTTAAGCGGCCGCGATGATGAACGCGCTGAATGGCGATATTTATTTGCCGACGTGCATCGCGCCGTCACATCTTACAGCGCGCCGCGATGGAGCCGCAGCCGATCGTTGCCGACATGATTTCGCTGGTCGCACAAAGAACTGTTCAGCGCGTCGCACTCGTTTTCCGCGATCTAGGCATCGCACGCGAGCACCGAATGCGTCGAGCTGACCATCTTGATAGCGTAATGCGTATAACGACTGTCGTGACAGACGGCGCAAGAGGCGTGCGAGCCGGAGGCAGAGCTAGCAGAATAGCGGACCGACACAGGCGGCCGGGAGAGTTGGATCGAGATGTGACCATAACGATACGCGGACATTCGACAGAGAAAGGCTGCGAATGTTCAGGCGAAGGGAAACTAAAAATAGAGGTATATCGCGCCATCTGTTTACTGGTCGACAAGTGATGCAAAAGAAACTTTTAAAGGTTTTAATTTAACGTTGAAGATAATAACAGAGAGCATATAACATACACTGGTAAGTTAACGCTAAAAAGTAAACCTACACTCACTTCAGTAGCTTCATAAATATGGGCACTGATATATTATATACCCTCGGATAATGATAAAGTAAAATGAAAATATTATAGTATAGTATAAATATTAATCATCCTGATTAACGTTGCTTCCTATTTGTATTTTACAAAATAAGAACAATATATACCTCTAATGAACGAAATTTCCAATGCCACGGTAATCGGCGTCAACATTTCCGGCTTATAACCTAAAAATTATCGTCAACAAAGAAGAAAATAAAGGTGAAAATGTCCACAATAACAAAAACCATTCCATCCGAAGGAAAACTAAAGAACAAGTCAAAAGAACTAAACAAAGCGTTAGCGGGAAGCAGCGACTTAGACACGGCTTTGAACAACATCAAAAAAATTGATAACACTTGCTCGTTTGCAAAGTGCAGAGCAAAAACAGCTGATTTTGCAATTACATGCAAGTTTTGCAATGGAAGGTTTTGTCCCTCGCACGGCCTGCCGGAAATCCACGGTTGTGGTGAAGCAGTGCGCCGAGAAGAACGCAGGAAGTTTGTGCATCCCGAAGTCAAGTTGAGCAAAGATAACCATGAAAAGGCATCCACTAAGTTGAGCATGAAGTTAAAACAAATGGAACTTGAAAGAAAGGCAAAAGCTGGTGGAAGTGGCAAAAAGAAATAATTATTTGCTAAAAATTTGTTGCATTATTAATATACACTAATTTATTACTCTGGCTGTTCGATCATTTTCAACATTTACCTTACATATTCCTCACTAAAAATATATTTCAAAATGCCTTCAATACCAAACTCCTTACTCGGTTTTCACTATTCAAATAATCTTGTATGGATTTCATGTTTTGATTATATTAAATTTATAATTATTTGCTGAATGAGGAGTAATGAATCATATATAAATATGTTCGGTCCGTTAAAACCGAAACGGGTGGACAGATTTGTGCAGTGTTTTTTTCAAATGTTCGGCTTAAACGCAAAGGAAATATTAAAAATTTCAAAGAGGAAGCTTTTGAAAGAAAAGACATGATTAATATATGAAACGTCTGAAAGGGGGACCGATCGCAAAGCGGCTGGCAATGAATACCGATAATTGCACCTGAGAAATTGACGATTTCCAAGTCGGCTGATATTGCATACTAAACGTAAAGTCGGTTGAGCCCACCGCCGTCGGTTATTTTTTTGTAAAATAATACTCTGCAATGGTTATTAATATAATAGGTAATACACCCCTCTGCACTTTTGCCGAAAAGAGAATGCAATGTTAAATTGGTCCAACATTATCTCGGTAAGTATTAACGGCCTTGGCTAGTTGGAGCAATTTTTTAATAACTGAAATTTTTAACGAGCAGCAATTTATATAAAAGAAGTTTTCAACTTGAAACAACTAAACAAGTAAATGACTTACTGCAAGTTTACACTAATGAGCCAGAATGAATTGTTCTGGAACAGGTTGAGCAATAATTTTCAACCATGATGATAGGACTCTTCAAAAATAACATCAAACATTACCTACCAGCCCTTCATAACTAAAAAACGAAACCCTTAAATATAACTTAATATAAAGATATATGTACAATTAAGCAGTATACGCATTTATTATTATTGTTATTATCATTGGATCAATCACTTTCAACAGTTTCCCCCTGCTATAAAAAATAGATCTCACAATGATCTCACCCAAGATCCAATAATTCTATCATTCTCCTTTGTACTTTTATACAAAATTAAAGTACATACATCGACTTATTAAGTAGTTATATCATAAAAATATCCTGGGCATTTTTGACTTTTTAGATTCTTGTTGATACATTGAGATTACTCGTCATCGCGTTATTCTTAAAATTTACCATTTTAAAATAGTATTATTTCATTCTTACACTCTACTTATAGTCGATTCAGCCTTAATGCAAACTAAACTGATATCAAAATAATATCTAATTATAAGATTAGTAATGCATACAAAAATCGAGTCAAAAAGTAAAATAAATTGTCAAAACTACTTATGATTAAGCAGAAAATAAATTAATCGAAACTAAAATAACACAAACCAAAGACCATCCAATCACGAAGTAAATCCAAGCGACATTCCTAAACGGACTCGCGTATTTATTCCTAACGTTAGCGCCGATTTCGCGCCTGCAGAATTTCCTCGCCTGCAAGACTAACATCGCCGGTATAATATACTGTATGCATGTACCCGCATACGACCCCGTGAACTCGACTAATCTCCCCAAATCGTGCGTCAAGAGAGCCACGACAATCGGCGGTGTGATCGCGATCGTAGGGAAGGTCAAGCGCTTGATAATAAATCCGTATTGATCCATTAACAGTGGATCCAAGAACAGCGTCTTCAGATTGTTCTGCAGCGTGATCGCCACGATCGGGAAGCTGGTTGATAGTGTAAAAATGGGAAACATGCCCAAGAAATACAAAAGAATCTCCATGAGTACCGTCAACGACTCATCGCCGCTCGGGACGAAGTTCAGCGTGTAGAGATCGTTCAGTTCCCGAAACGCGAACACTCCAGTGAGCGACAGGAGCAAATAAAACGTGCATATCAGACCGTAATCCATAGCGAGTTGCTTGAGCACGTATTGCTTGTCATTGAATGGGGCGATCAGCCCGGGTAGCGAATGGTGGCACATGAAGCTGTAAACGCTCGCACCGATGAGCGCCGGAAGACCGTGGAACGTGAACATCGCCGGCTGGTGATCGGCGTTTTGACCGTTGTAAAGACGCAAGCTCGCCATGACGATCATTATCGAAAATGCGGACCAGCGCATTGTCGTCGTCGCCAGTTGGAAGTATTTCGTTTTTTGTACATTGCAGTAGGTGAATGGGCAGACAAGCAGCGCAAAGACACCGACGCAAATTCGGTACAAATCAACCTTGGATATTCCATTATTGAAGCAGTCTATGTTGAACTCATCTTCCAGATTGGTGCCATTGCCTTCAGTGTGATTGTTTGGACAGAGCAAGTCAGACATGGATTTGGATATTGCAGTGGCATAAATTGCCAAATCTCCATATAAGTAAATACAGAGAGAGGCAAAAAATAAGATGCGGCCGATTTTGTTGAAATATAACGTTGCCATATGGCCCATTTCAACTGCTTGGTTCAAACTAAAATATCTTCGGCTGTAGCGATTGCCACTAACAATGGCAGTTTGTTCATTTGATTCTTCAGTCTCTGATTCGGATGCTCTAGCTGCTTCGCTTTCCTGAAACGTTATTTTATCAGACAATGTCACTAGACTGTGAATATAATACAATGAGTCATACAAGAGACCAATCTACTTACCCCATCAATTTTATGTGATTGAAGTTTTCTTATCTGAATGGTTGCATTTGCAACTGCCATAGTTTCGATAACAAATGTGACTGTAATGAAGCCAACAAATGCCAAAAACACAATCAAAACTGAGCTGAGCAGCCATCCGGCTTTGGCAAATACTGATGGTAATGTTAATGCTCCTGTGCCCACAATTAAATTGAAAACATAGATCAGTCCCACCTTAAATTATACACATTATGTTGTGGCCAGAATGAATGGATTTGTGATCTCACCCAAGAGGAATATTCGTCTTGATGAGAAGGATTTGAGACAGGCATTTTTCAATCGCGTTCGTCCTGTCCAACCACTTCAAATTGATGTGTTATGTTGAGTTATCATGTAACATTTGTGGTTCCAATTACCATTTTAAATATCTTTATCACTATTTAAATAACAGTGCACTGAACAATGCTCAGTGTTACTTGTAGTACAATGTCATTTATTACACTTTCCGGGTTTCGTTCACGATCCTAGCTGTGTAGTGGGTGTAAGGTGTAATGACTGTAGCGTATGCTTGTTTGGTGTGCGGTTGGGGCTTGAGTGCGACTGTGATTGGAATTGTTCAATGCAGCCAATGTAGCACAGCAGCACACATGAACTCGTGTGACAAAAAAGTGTTTTCGAATGTCATAACCAGCTGTTATACATATACAATAGCCGTGCTCCTCGATTATTATTATTTATGATCAGTATCATGTATCGATATGGAACAGTGCAAGCAAAATATCAGAGAGTATATAATATTATATAATATTCCATGACAAATATGAATAATTCTTTTGAAAATAATATGAAACAGTGAAATAATTTAAAGGACAAAAAAGTACACAAATTTCTTTATTTATTAAGGATTTTCTACAAGGCGTCTATAAATATATTCAAATTTATGTTTGTTATACTTCTTAAGTTATATTTATAACAATTAGATCTGTGTGTATTGTGTGTTGCCTAAGACAAATGTTCGCACATAAAAAATCACTCTTAAATTAAAAAATGATATATAACTAATATAACTAAATTTTATTACTTGTGGCATAATTGCAAAGAATTTACGAAGTTTAATTAACCCACATCAAAACAATGCAATATTTTCACATTATTTGCTTTTAAAAAAATTGCCCATTGCCATGCCTTAAATTGGATATAAAGCAATTTGTGAGATGCAATGAAATCGATAACTGTTTATTCGAACAGTTGTTTGGTTACTAATTACTCCGTTGAAAAATAGACATCTGTTTCAATCTGAAATACGTTGGAAACTTGGAATGTCAGAATTTCCATAGAAACGCAGGCACTGATCATCCAGGGTCGAAACTCGACGTCGGTGGGACGTCCGACTGCGACTGCGGGCGACCGTCGAATATCAGATTGTGCTGTACGGGTATAGATATGACTATAGGTGTAAGGTGTGGGAAATTATTACTACCCACTATAAATATAATACCCATAGGATAGATTAACAAGACTTTCCCATTTAATTCTTACAACTCATAAATATTTACAGAATGATACTATAATTTCAAC
>JAODGE020010749.1:0-11376 GCA_027574965.2 Ecitophya simulans
CTCACTTCGTCGATCAGGTCTTTCACTCGTTGCACTTCGTTCGGTCGGCACGTGTGTGGAGATATCAGGTAATTTTCATTGAAATTTATCTATTATACGCCCATTAGAATCTCTGTTCAGTCAAATAGCAATGTTCTATTCCCCGATTGCTAATTTTTGTGTAATTTAAGTGCATTTTTCCACGGTTTGTGTTGCTATCCGCAAAGAACGTGGTTCTAACCTAACAATTTTCCTCGCGCAGAGTAAGCATGGTTGCCCCAAAGAAGCAGAAGAAGGCGATCGAGAGCATCAATGCCAAATTGGCGCTCGTAATGAAGAGTGGCAAATACTGTTTGGGATACAAACAATCCCTCAAGGTAATTTAATTTGTTTGACCAGTTTTGTTTTAAAACTTATCGTGATTGGTCATGATTTAGACTCTGCGCCAAGGCAAAGCGAAACTCATCATCATAGCCAATAACACCCCACCACTCCGCAGGTGTGAGATTGAATATTATGCAATGCTGGCCAAGACTGGTGTACACCACTACTCTGGTAACAACATTGAATTGGGTACAGCTTGTGGTAAATACTACCGGGTTTGTGTCATGTCCATTACGGATCCTGGAGATTCTGACATCATCAAATCGATGCCCACTGGAGAAGTTCAGACAGCATAGACAGTAAATACTTTATTTTGATAATAATCTGAAACAAATGTCATTGTTGATGGAAAAGAAATAGAAGTTGGCAATGAATTTGGCGTATTCTTTCTTTTCACAGTGAGATGTTTTTCTTAGACATTCGTGCAATAGAAAAAGGTAATCTTTACTTGTTTTATTTTGTGGTTTACAGGAATTGTGTAAAAAAAATAAAAGTTGGTAATCGTCTACTGGTTGAAAGTTGCCAAGCATCCCTAAACCCATAGGTTGGATCTCCGTCAGAAGTTGTCACGAGAACATACATCAACCGAATCCCCTTAGGTGTTTGATTTCTCGACCTTTTCCCTCAAGTATTTTAATCCCTGCATGATCGCTTCCTCCAAGTCCGGCCCGACGTGTTTTTGCCTCTTTGTGGTATCACTGGGTGGGCCGTAATAATCGTGAGTGGCAGGTGGGGGAATGTTGGCTCGTTCGTAGTCTTTCATAAGTTCGTCCTGCTCTTCGTCTTCGCTTGATGAACACTCGCTTTGTGTCGACGTAGCATGGAAACCTCTTTTGTAGGGATTAACGCGGCGTGTTTCTACGTTCTCCTTTGCGTTATTCCTGGAAACTGCTGCTTCGGCCGAATAAGTCCGAGGCGGCGCAAACTCCGCGTTGCGTTTCTCCCTTTGGATTTCGTTCCATTCGTGCTGTTCGTAGGGGTCTCTAGCTCCCCTACGTATTCTCGCCGATTCCACGCCCTCCTTGCCAACGTCCCACGGCCTGATGTGATTCAGACGATTCCGTTCCTTTTCCCTATCAGTTTCGGTAATAACGGTCGGAATGTTCGCGTTTTCCGCTCGTTTTTCGTCGAGTTGCTTATTTTTCTCCTCTTCCAATCGTCTTTCCGCCTCCTCGTCGTCCGACGTTATCGGCGGGAGTCCTTCCCTGGCGCGCTTCCTGTTTCTGGCCGCCCTGACCCTCGCGGCAAGTTGTCTCTCCCTGTTTCGTCTGACTTCCTGTGCCTGTTTCTGTTGGGCTTCCGTCTGCTTTCTCAGATTGGCCAGCTCCTCCTGCTGCTTGATTCTCGTCGCCTCGTCTTTGGAAAAGCCGTAATAACCCACGCCGTGTGTTCGTGCTTCGCTGAACAGAATGTCCTGGTAGTGTACGTCGGATTTATCCTTGAGCTGTTCTTCTTCATGCTGCCATTGTTGGCGTTGCAGTTCCCTACGCATGTCGCTTGGTAACAACTCATGGCTGTCATCACATTCACTCGGTTCCTCAGGTGCTGGGCTTGGACTTCTGCTCCTGATTGGTTGTCTGGGTCTTATTTGTTTATCCTTGGCTTTAAAGGCGGCCAGATCTTGTTTCAAACATGTTCTGGTGCGGCCGAAACTATCTACAAATTCGACCCATTCGCTTTCATCACCCGAGTACGATTCATTCGAGTAATTATCATTCTCTTCATCATTATCCCTAGACGAAGATGGTTTGTGGTCAAATTGCACTAGATATCTTTTGTTGTATTCTTTCTCCTCTTCAGTTTTAGATCCCTGTGAGAGTTTCTCGTAGAGCTTTGATTTTTCTTCCAGTGCTGATCTGGAATTATTTTATTTTATATTAGAATTAAAATGGGTGGTTAGGAATTATTATAATGGTACCTTGACTTTTTTAACACGTCCTCATCTACAGCTTCTCCGTCGTCAGCGGCTCTGCTTTCAACGCCCTTGTTCTTCAGTTCCAACGGTTTCTTGTCCTTTTGCAGTTTTATTTTGTTTTCGATACGTACTTTATGCAATTCTTCATGCTTTTTTAAAATCTCTGCTTTTAAGCTCAGCAGCTGCAAGCACAACAGATTAAACACTGTCTGGTGATGTTTTTATGGAACTTACAGATGATTTGCTAATTTCATACGTGCTCATTGTAGAGTGTTTATTAAAGAGGTCATCAATTGGGCTCTTGTCACACTTGCTCCACTTGCCACATTTGGCAGTAGAGCCAGTAGAGAAATAGACACAACCTTAACAAGTCAGGCCAGGGATGTCGAAAATATATCGATATTTTATTTTACAATATATCGATATAATGATATTAAATTTTGACAATCGAAACCGTATAAAAGTCGATATTTTTTTACCAAATTATATTATTGTTTTTTATAATTATATAGATATATATATAGAACCGAGTACTACATATAATACTGTGAAACACGAAGAATATCGATTCTTGAGAATTTATCGCGAGCACGATAGATATATCCATAGTTTCTTTTAAATATATAAATTTCGTTCGACTGTGTTCGTAAACGCTTCGAGCACCGTCGTGCTTTCTTGTTTTCTGCTCGGTGGCTGGCGCCCTCTCTTTCGTTCACGCTGTACGGAAACGCAACGTAAGTATGAGAACGAAATAAAATTTCGGCAGGTTTTTGTGAATTTCACTAATAAATAAGTGTATCGGTTAATTCGCCAATTCGCGTGAAGCGCATAAATCATCGAATCGCTCTTCTAAAATAGTGGATGATTCAAATACGCGTTGATTTCTTTCGTTTGTTATTGTAAGGTTATGATCGCCAGCCCGATGAACATTTATAACAGTGTCCGAACGTCGTGTTTAATCTAATTTGTAGGTGTCCTAGGTAAAAATGGCTCCACGCAAAGGAAAAGCACAAAAGGAGGAAGTCCAGGTTTCGCTCGGACCCCAAGTTCGCGAAGGCGAAATCGTCTTCGGCGTTGCGCATATCTTCGCTTCGTTCAACGACACCTTCGTGCACGTCACAGACTTGTCCGGGCGTGAAACCATCTCCAGAATCACCGGAGGCATGAAAGTCAAAGCTGACAGAGATGAAGCTTCTCCTTATGCTGCTATGCTGGCTGCACAGGTTAGTGCAAGTTATTTCTGACTTGAAACATTACTACAAAGGGCAAATATCATTATAGGATGTTGCTGAAAAGTGCAAGTCTCTCGGAATTACTGCCCTGCACATTAAATTACGTGCCACTGGTGGTAACAAGACAAAAACTCCTGGACCTGGTGCCCAGAGTGCTCTCCGTGCATTGGCCAGAAGCAACATGAAGATTGGACGCATTGAGGATGTCACCCCAATCCCGTCTGATTCTACGCGCAGGAAGGGTGGTCGTCGTGGCCGCCGTCTGTAAACTATTTTTCTTAAACAAAATCCTTTTCTCTTACATCTTGGATATGTGACGCGAATAAATTCCGCTTCGGTCGAGGCTGATAAGAGAACAAAAATGTTATGGAAAATAGTATTTATTAACGAGAACAAATGGCTGCTACAGTTTCTAAGTTGTAATTGTTGGCACATATGGGTATGTATGTTCTATAAGCCATAATCCTTGATAGGATACTTATCCTTGTGCGCGGCGACGTGCTTCTGCATTTCGCCCATCTGTTCCCTATGGAAACGAACGTTAATGTTACTACTCCATCGTAGTGCATCAATTCTACAACAGCTTACGCCAAGTGCTTGGGCATGTTTTGATAAACATCTTTAAACATCTCCGCCCAGTCTGGTTTGGGACGCTTCTCGGCCGCGGAGAACGTCGAAAGGACGTTCTTTTTCACTGTGGCAGTCCAGTCCTTGTCCTGCGCGTCGTCCCACATCCCCCTGGCCACCATGTACATGCGCAGTTTGTTGATGGGCGAGTCGTTCTTCGCCCATTGCTCGACTTCATCTTTCGACCTGTACGCCGCGCTGTCGTCGGAGGTCGAGTGATGCCCGACGCTAGAAGCAGCAGCGTTCGATGAGACGAGCGAATTCGAAAGCGCTGCGAACATTATCGTACCGATACGTCAACGCCTCGATTAGAACCGGCTTGCCTTCCCGGACGGCGTACTCCCGCGCGCGCTTCGTCGCGTTGTAGACGGCGAACACGTCGTTGCCGTCGACGCGCACCGTCGCGATGCCGTAGCCGACGCCGCGGCCCGCAATCCCATCGCCTCGATACTGCTCCTCGGTTGGCGTGCTGATGGCGAAGCCGTTGTTCCTGCAAAACATCAGCACCGGGCATTCGAGCGTCGCCGCGAAGTTGAACGCCGCGTGCGCGTCGCCCTCGGAGGCGGCGCCCTCGCCGAAGTAGCAGATCACCGCGCGGTTCGTCCCCTTGAGCGCGTACGCCGCGCCGGCGGCCTGGGGCATTTGCGTGCCCAGCGGGCTGGAGATCGTCACGAAGTTCAGCTCCTTGCTGCCGTAATGGATGGGCATTTGCCGGCCCTTGCCCGCGTCGTCGACGTTGGCATAGCACTGGCTCATGAACTGCTTCAGCGGGAAGCCGCGCCAGACCAGCACGCCGGTCTCGCGGTACTGGCCGTACACCAGGTCGGCGGCGTCGAGGGCGGCGGCGCTGCCGATGTGCGTGCCCTCTTCGCCCGAGCTGGTCATGTAGAAGGAGATGCGGCCCTGGCGTTGCGATTCGTACAGGATCTTGTCCATGACGTTGAGCAGCACCATGTCCTTATACATTTTCACGACAAGCGCGCGCGGCAATTGTGGCTCTTCGCCGGCGTCGATGACGATGCCTTGCCTGTCCATCACGCGGTACACCGGGATCGGCGCGTACTGCTCCGGCTTGACGAACTCGAGCTTTTCCGTCCATGACGTTCGCGCGCCTGGAAAGTTCGGTTCGGTCTGCGCGCTCGTCGACGCCGCACGCTGATGTAACGCGAAATGCGCGATCAATTTCGGCTGGTTTACCTGCACGATGAAGCGACGCGCGGCAAGCCGACTTAACGCGGCGAGTTTCTTACTCGGCAACATTCTGGAATGCGGCAATGATCACCGCACGGCGTACCCCAGCAACTGCGTCGCTTGGTCGCTCGACCTCCAGCCGTCACGGATACTTGTTGCGTGCAACGAAAATGCTAATAGAAGGCATAGCAGCGATTAGAAAACGATACGTTCGTTCCGTTGGTTATGATATGCAACCCAAGGTTTTCGCGCATGACGCATAGCCTTAACGCCGACGTAACGGACAGAGAAAGGTAGAAAAGGAAGCGAAATTGCTAAACGCGGCCAATGGGAGTGCAGAAATGTCAAACTTGAAAGCGCCACTTACAAATTTTTTCAAAGCATTATGCACCAAGCTACAATTTTAACAGAGGGTTCATCTATAATATATTGTTTATTTATAATATATTGCTTGCAACTTTTGATATTACTTAGATAATCTGGACAATTATTCGTTAGTGAAATAACAACGTTAATTTATATTGCAAGTAGTGATGAAGTAACACTTTCTTTTGATACAATCCTATCGCTCACTTTAATAATTCTTACTCCCATCAAGGATTCCAGCAAATTCAAAGCCGCGATCTCGGAGTGCGTAATGCCCCCGACAACGTATATCAGCAAACTCTTCTTGCTAATCTTATAAGAGCCAGAGACGCTCAAATCCGCCACATTCTGTAATTTTACCTTCAAATCGTCCATCGGCGTCCCGCTCAACACCAAGCTAGCAACTCGTGCAACTGTCGGAACGTACAAACCACCGAAAACATAACTGCAACAAGTCGGATTCTTCACGTTAACTTTCGCCGGCTCTGCGATCAATTGCTTCAACTTGTTGGCGTTGGAGAAGAATGCACTTTTGCTCAGAAGTGGCATCTTGAGCTTCGAGGCGCTCGCGCTCTCAATGAAACTCATCCGTATGAGTTTCTGATACAAATGCGCAGACGTATATCCGAACTCTATAAAGAACTTGTGCAGAAATGACCTGACATCAGAATCCGAGACCCTCTGAGTTGTACAAAGCAACAGAAACATTGCCAAGGCGCTGGGTGCGTCGCGTTCTGTCTGCAGGAACTCTTCAATTTGGTTGAGACTCTTGGACTTGCTTTGATTCTGGAAAATGTTCGCTTCAATCAAAGACAGTTTTTGCAGGCGATGCTCTATGAACCGGTGCAACGTCTCTGCTGCATTTAAGTGATTGACGATCATCTGTTTTTTCTGCGCGACGGCTTGCAACTTGGTCTGCACATATTTTTTCATCTCGTGCAGGGCCATGTTGGATGTCTCGCCCTGTACTTTGAGGTCTTTCGTCAAGTCTCTTAAAATCTCAGTAACCTGAACGAAATTCTTGTCCTTGATCATCCTGTAGACATTGTCCTTCTTGGAATCCAAGTGGAAGTTTACTGGCTTCTTCAATAATAACCTATTTGACTGCTCATCCAGTTCTTGGTTGTCATTCTTCTCCATTTCATCTTGTTCCTCTTTGCAAATGCCACATTTCACACTGTACACCTCATGCAACAAAGCTGAATACGTTCCGGGTGTTAGAAACACGCTGGGGTAATCTACGTTTCTGTCGATGATAATGAAACCACCAATATCGCTCTCTGCCAAAGTGCACTCTGCCTTGCTCAGTTTCTCGGTCAGTTGTTTTGTGATTTTAGACGAGTTGCAGCCTAATGATAATGAAAAACTTGGTTGGCCAAATGATAGAAACATATTCCAGATACTTTTGGTCACAACTGGTAGGAACGTAAAATCCTCCTGAACATACAAACTACTGAACAGCTGTGGAAATTCTAAGGAGAGAATCCCTTCATCCAAGTGTATCGGAAACCACTGGAATGAATACAGCTGGATGCAAGTCCACATTGCATTTGTTTCAATAAGTTCCTTATAGAAATACAGACTCTTGGGAACACATATAATATGGTATTTGTTCACAGGAGGACTTTGAATGTCTACTTTAGCCAGAATTTGTTGGAACACTTCCTGAAATGTGTTCGAGTTCGTGTAAATCATATAAAACTGAATGTTGCAATGATTGGAGGTAGTGGAGTTCAATTTGTAAATCTTCTCTACTCCCTGTGTCCTAAAATCAAGTAACAACTCATTATTTTTTTCCAAAAGTTGTGGAGAATCATACTTGAGCCAAGAAACCCGGCATATTCTTTCCAATGGTTTTATCAAACTAGTTTCTATTGTAAGGTCTTTACTGCCTTTTACACTACTCAGAATCCTTTCTAATTGTGCCTTGGACACTTCCGACAAGGACGACAGTTTTTCATAAATTATTTCGTCCATTTTTTGCCAGTATTGGAAAATTACATGACAACAACAACCTTTTTATTTAGGTCTCAATTTCTAATAGCCGGCCTTGGTCCGCGTGGTCTGTGAATTAGAGAGAAGTAACTACAGGAACATGTCGAATTTGACCAATAAAAATCTGCAATATTGTTTTCCCAGTGTTCTCTTTTTTGCTTTCGGTTCCCCAAGTAAAATCTAACCTTATTCCACCTGATTTCTTGACTTTATCGTGGAACATTTCTAGATAAATAACGCAAGACGTCCAAAATGTCCTCCAAGACGACGATATTAGGCGGTGGACTCGGAGGCCTCTCCGCTGCGTATTATTTACTTAAACAACAGCCTGGACAAAGAGCTACATTAGTCGAAGCAAGTAGTCGAGTTGGTGGTTGGATAAAGTCGACGAAACAACCAGATGGTGTTATCTTTGAACAAGGTCCACGAACAATACGCCCCAAGGGCCCACAAGGAGCCAACACGCTAGCCCTAATAGAAGAACTAAACCTCTCTTCATGCATTCAAGCCATAAGTGCATTTCATCCAGCTGCAACAAACCGACTAGTATACGCCAACTCCAAGTTGCATTTATTGCCCTCAAGTTTAGGCAGTTTGTTCAAGAAACAAAGTCCTTTCTCCAAACCATTGATTCAGTTCCTCTTGAAAGATATTTGGACATCAAATCGGGGAAGTTGCCTGGACGAATCGATTTACGATTTCGTCACTCGAAGATTCGGGCAGGAAGTTGGCGATTATTTAATTGCTCCAATGATTTGCGGCATTTGTGGCGGCGACGCAAAGCAAATTAGCGTCAAATTTCTCATGGAGGGTCTGCACGACAAGGAGAGAAAGCACGGCAGTATTACGCGAGGATTTCTCGCGGAATTGTTCCAAACTAAAGGGAAAAATCACATGTTGCCGTCGAAATTACTTGAACGTTCCGTCAACGAACGCTGGAGTGTGTACACATTTATCGGGGGCATTGAAATACTGCCCAAGGCTTTGGAACAGGAATGCCGTTCGAAAGGTGTGGACTTTCGCCTGAACACACAATGCACTCAGATAGACTTCGGCCAAAACGTCCGGTGCAAGTTCAAGAGTGGCAAATCAATTGACAGCAACAGAGTAATAAGTGCAATTCCAGCAGCACAACTGAGCGAACTGGTCAAACATCAGCACCCACAACTTTCCGATCTCCTTGCAGAGATAACATGCGTTTCTCTTGCTGTAGTCAACCTGCAATTCAACAAGAAGTTACCAATAGCAGATGGCTTCGGTTTCCTTGTTTGTCCCAAGGAAAAACGCCCCTTATTGGGCGTCATCTACGACAGCTGCTGTTTCTCCTACCAGGACAAGACCGTGTTGACTGTAATGCTGGGAGGGCATTGGTTCTACGATCATTTCAACGACAACACGTCGGAAGAAGAGTTTCTGGACATTGCCATGGGACAGATTAAAGAGATACTGCAGATTGAGGTGGTCGCAGATAGTTATAAAGTGAATATATTGAAAAATGCGATTCCGCAGTATACCGTCGGGCATAAAGAGAATTTGTCTCGCATCGAAAATTACATCGCCGAGAAACGACTCGCGCTACGTCTGTGCGGATGCTCATATCATGGAGTTGGCATAAACGACGTAATTATGTCCGCGAGGAAGCTCGTTGATACGCTTTGAGCGCTTCAAGTCAGTCCGGGTATGGAATTAATTAAGCATTGCTTCTTTTCCTGTAAAATTACACTCAGATGCGTTAGAAATCTTCGCCGAACAGGGATTTGGCATGCATTTTATTTTTCTCTACATGCTGATGTTGCGTGTTCTCCAATATTCCATGCAGGTCAAACCTTGTCGTTACTGCAAGCGGCATGCTGACAGGCGGGGGTTATCGAGTAAAGGTCGGCATTAATTAAACCGTAACTTATTGTTTGGTTACAAATAAAACTCTACCGAGAAAATCAAACTAAAACATCTTTTCATGACAATCAACTAGTACTAGAGCTACAAGTACAGTAACGAAACACACATATCTTGCCATGCATTTCCATGGTTGCCATGGTTTGTATGGGCTGTGATCATTCCAATCCAGTTGTTACTTTAAATTAATATGTTACTTATTGAGTTCGTACTATTGGACAACCAAATTACCTGCATATTTGACTTCATCAAAGGCCTTTCTTGCCCTCTTGAGTTCCTCATTCATTGTGAGCAGGTCTTTCACGCGGGCGAATTTACGTGCATCTTTGCGGACGAGGAACACAATGTCTTCCACTTGCACCCTGCCAGTCTTGCCGATTTCCATTGCCCTGTCAATTACAAATAAGTTTCAGTGGCTTACGTTAGGATATGAAAACATGAAATTGCTACTTGTGTGTGGTTTCAGTGATGAACTCAATGACGAGATCTTCGATGATGTCCACGCTCTCCGTGTATGGATTTTGATCGTCGCCGAAACCGAACATCATGCATCTGAGTTCCTTGCTAAATATTCTCTTGCGACCCACTGAGGACAGCATCATCGAGGTATCATTGGCTTCCTCTTCTTCATACTGAAAGCAGTGTATAGCAACTCGAGCGCAATCCTGATTGTTAGAAGTACCTGTTCGAAATTTTCCTCGGGTGCTGCCATTTTTAATTGTAATTTTTGTTTATTGTGCGTGTTGCGCTTGTGATGATTGTGTTAGAGGTTATATCAAAAGTTTGTACTGTTATTTGAAGAAGACGAAGAAGACGAATGACGAACAAAACAAACGAACGAAAACAAAAATGAAAGAATGACGAATGAAGTGCGCTTATCAGAATATCCGTTGTTATAATATTTTTGGAACAATTTAATGTTTTCATTGCTATAATATTGAACATAAAATTTTCTCACCAATGAAAAGCAGTTTTTAATTTTGAAACCCTTTTCCGTTTTTTCAAAAAATTGCAAATTTTACAAATCAATTTAAACTAGCTTAATCGACGCAGAATTGAATGTGGAGGTACCTCTTTTCTCATTTGCCAAAAATCGAATGGAATGTTAAATTACCGGAACATTATCTCAACTAATATTAACTCTAGACAAAATTGCTTAATATCATTCAAAACTACGTTTAATTCTGCCTCGATTAAGCTAGAAATATTTATCATATAAACTTTTTTTTTTCTTCACACAATTAAACTCGGGTTTATAAACCCATTCATATTCAATTACAAAAAAGAGTTTATTTACCAAAATATGAAGTTTTTTGTTTATGTGACGTTTTAATCACTTTATAAGAAGTTAGAACTGAAACTATTGATGTAATTATATAGACGAACTATATATTCCCTTTAATTTGTTAGTATTTGGGTGCATAACTTTGCACAATTTGCCGCTATGAATTTTTTAAATTTATAAAATTTTGTCAAATCTCAGGCGTATGCCAACGAAAAAAAGCATAGAAACGAAAGTCGATGATTATATGAACGATCACTTTGAAGATACCGGACCCGAAAGTAAATGAGAAATTTAAAATTGTGCATAACAAGTAGGAATAATATTTGGTAATTATAAAAATTTCCTTAAAATCCATTTATTCATAATGTTTTTTATTGCTAATTTGCAATAAACAAAAAACAAATTTTCTGTTTTTTTTGTTACAATTTGTCAAGAAATTTAATTTTTTTAAAATTAAATATTTTTGGTGAAATTATTAGTTTATTTAGGTATATTATCTGTTTTGA
>JAODGE020010754.1:0-15300 GCA_027574965.2 Ecitophya simulans
AAAATAGACTCGGGGTTAATTCCCGCCGACGATCGAGACGGTCGCGCGGCCGTCATCTCGGCGCGACGTCACAATAAAGTGGGTTTTTAAAGCGTCGCGTAAATATGGAGGAGGCTGCCACGAAACGACGACCGTCGTATCTTTAATGAGCGATCCAGAAGAACGATGCGCCGGAAAGGGCGCGCGCGCGCGCGGGAGGGTGGGAGGTTTGTGGAGGAAATGTGCGCCGGCTTGCGCCGCGCCGAAGTAGCTTTCAAAGGCCACAAAGTAATTAAAAATTAAAAATCGGAAGCACAGCGGGTGGAGACGCCATAAATCTTCCGCGCCGAACGCGGAAAACGAACAAATGGAGGCGGTGCGCGCGCGCATCGCATGGACTTCGAGGGTCGTAAATTTCCTGCGGCCGCCATAAAATTCATATGAAACGCCAAACGCGCAAAACAAAGAAACCGAAGAAGAATGAGGACCTGGGAATACAACACGTGTTCCCGTCGAGATAAACACACACACACACCTGCATACACGCGCGACGATCGCGGAGCCGTTGCATTTTTGGAGGTCGGGGATTTGGCGTTGTAAATTCACGATTTGAGAGGCCTAGCTTAAGTCGCTCTTTAAGTCTCTTTAACTCCGGCCTTCTGGTTCGCGCGCGTCGTGCTGAGGTGGGACGCGGCGCGGAAGAAGTCGCCGAGCGCCGTCCGAGGTGTGTGTGCGCGTCTGTTGACCCGACCCTGATGATGGCGTCCAACCGACTTGAGCCTAGCCTTTCGCAGCGTTGCCGCGCCGACGCGGACTGGAAAGGAAGACCAAGAAGGCGAGAAAGCAAGCCACGGCTGCGAACGCAACAGATGTAAACCAGATGCATTTCAAAGCGATGCAAATTCGTTTTTCTGATCCGAGTCGAGGAGACGTAAGTGGAGCGAAATTCAAATCAATTTGCGACGCTCAAAATATTTGCAAATGATTTAAAACGATCAGACTCACCTCGAACTCGAGTGGCCTACATGGTTTGAAGATTCAAGTCTGGAAAATCTGCTGGAAACACCAAAGGTGTTGTATTTTATAAATTGCGTTTATCAATTTATTGTCCGACTTATATTTTTAGTCGCATAGTATCTATATGCTAATGTAAGTGGGATGTTCCACCTTTTCGATCGCATCGCGGGTCCATGTCATTAATTTTCGGGGCCCGGTGCACCTTTAGCTCCGGACTGAAATATTTCTTCTTGTTTTTTTTTACCACACCAAAATCAACGCATGTGCAACGGGCGCATTATGACGACGACGACGATGATGATACGGAGGCAGGTGTGCGGTAAGATAATCTCCGTCGTCATCTCTCGGCCATCCCTCTTCCTCCGTCATCTGCTGGCGCTCGCGCGGAGATGCCCATCGCGCCTCCGAGCCGTCCCGTGCCGTTTCGCATGCGTGTGCCGCGAGTTTACTTAAGTTAAGTCCACATGGCACATGGTAGGAACAGTTGGCTTTGACCTCGAACGCACACACCGCCTAGTAGAGGCTTGGCGCGCGAGGAACGGAGACGGACGACGACGGGCGCGTGACTCTCGCCGGTCTCCGATGGCAAAAAGGGAGTCGGTCGCGAGGTCTGGCAACGCGGCAAACTGGTTTCCTGCCCGGCGGCGAGCGCTGGGCCCACGGTGCGGAAGGTAAAGAAGCAAAGAAAAGAAAACCCGGCGCGGTCCCAAGCGGAGAAAATGAACGACCACGGTAGAGGCGGTGGTCAACCAAGGCACGAAGAAATAAGAGACAAGCAATAAGAAACCAGAAACCGGTTCCGATGTGCATTGTGCATTCGATCGCGCGCCAAGAGCGTCGGTATACAGAGAGATTGCGCAAATCTTAGCTCGCAACTTGTGATCTCGGGAGTCGTCCGAGTGGCCGTTTGCTCGGGCACCTCGTAGAAGTTTAAAAGGAGGTTTACGACGAAGCAAGATTTTTGTGCTGCCTGGTTTTTTTTCTTCTTCTTCTTCTGTCTTTCTGCCGGTCGCAGCTTTGTTTGGCCTTTGGCTCGCGCGGCCTTCTTGGAGCCGAGGAGTTTTAGCGCGCGCGCGCCAAAAACAATGACTTGTTGCTGCTCGGCCGGCCGGTGGTCGAGCGTCGATCGGTTCGTCGACATCTCGCCGGCTGCCGGCGTCCGCCAAGATGGCGCGTTGAAGTCGCTCGGACGCGCGCATGCGCCTTATTGCTTACTTAAGCCCACTCGCCGCTCACTTACTTACTTCGCGCGAAACGGTCTCGCCGATTATCTAATTCCGAACGCACGACTTTTGGATGTCCGCCGATGCGCCAAATTGCGCTCAATTAGCGCGCACGCTCGTTTAAAAATCGAAACAAAGGCGCAATTAGCCGCGCACAATGTAGAATAAATAATGATTAATGCGCCGGCGTGTCGACGGAACGGCCGTCGATGATGATAGATTTCGTCGCGGCGGCGGCGATTAACTTTTTCGCAGGAAACGATTGCGGATGATTTAAAATCCGGCGCGCGCGGCGAGAGAAAAAACGTCGTGCGTCGTTGCAGTGGTCATCGTCGGCAAATCGAAACTGGAAGTAATAAATCGATGGATGTTTGCGGCTCGCGCGCGCGCACGCGCGCCAGGTCCTCAGGACAATAAGCGTTGCGGTCGAGCGGATTTGATAATGATGGCCGGGTGTAAATAGTAAATACAAATCGCGATCCTAATGCGATAGTATAAACAGAATGGCATTGTTTTTGGCCGAGTGCACCCCGAACGCCTGTTCGTCGATGGTGCGCGAATTTCGGTGAATTAGATTCGCAATAATGCGACGAGCTCGACCAGCTCTCATATATATATCATAAACGGTTGCAAACGCGCGTGCAAAAGTTCGACATACTTTTGTTAGTATGCCAGCCATGGCGCAAATAATCAACGATAACGTTTTCGCCGTTAAAATAAATCGATTGATATCGGAACGAAAACCGATGATTAATTGATACTCGCTCGAATATTAGGATTAATGACTATAAATACCTATGGGCGCTTCGTTATCAACCCTCTCGTTCTCCCGAAATAAACGCCCGCGCATAAACGTGCGAAATCGAATAAAAACCCCTCGAAATCTCGCCGCCACACACCGATTCGCATTTTATATTTATTTCAACGACTGACCAACGTTGATAACGCCAGAATGATAGAACGTTAGGCCGCATCCGGTTTTTTGCGATTCGATAGCGACGCGATTGATGGATGAATAATTAGCTTCGCTTCGGAACCGCTTCGAAAAAGTGCGGCGGTCGACGAGTGCCACGGGCGCAGCCGAAATTCACGTGCCAATCAAATCCGCAAATACGCAATACGTAAAAAATGTATTAAAAACGTATATATAAATTTATCCCTATCTACGCAGCGGTGATGTATGAATTTGGCTGCATCGCGCCGAAAATTAAAACTTTTTTTATAAATACATTGCGTAATAAATAACATTTGTCGGCTTTGAATGAAAAATGAAAAAAACGCAACAGATTTATTGCTATTTTGATGTGGTGCTGTTTTGGGTAAAGTGCAGGCTTGCGATATAGGCAACCAAATGACCACGAACAGTACAACGAGATATTTATCACGTGCACGGGCGAAAACACAATGGCACTTTTCGTGCTAGAACCACAATGGTACTAGTTTTGTGTGAAATATTATTGGAACAGTTAGTTGTAAATTGTTCGAGGATGCGGCGCAAAACCGCAATTCTGCATATTTACACCGAAACACGGACCGCGCGCGAATCGAAAATAAGACGGTTCTGTGCGCGCCGGTGCTCCGGGGCAGCTGCGCTCGACGACGGCTTTTGGGAAATGCACCGGAGTAGATCTAATGCCGTTTAAGTGATAGCCAACATGGCGCTGTATTCGAAATGGACAACCGTCGGAATCGCACTTCTCCAAATTGAGTTTCGAACTTCCGAGCGTACCAAACGAGCAAACAAACATACAGGTGCTGTCTGACACATCTCTTCGATGATGCTCTGCTACACGAAGGAGGAGTTTGATAGTAACATATTTATGGTGGCAATGAGTGACTCGCCGATGTTTTGCGTCACATCAGTTATCCAATTATGCGCCACGCTACTTGGGTTTTGTTTACTCGGCGCGACTGGCCCATTGTCTATTCACGACCGTTTTCGTTTATTGTAGACAATTCGTCGTCGCGACTTTGATGCCGCTGCTCAAAGTCTTTGATGATTCCCTTTTGGCGAGTGTGGTGTTCGAAAGAAGTCCTTTGTTTGCTCAATCATCTTGTTAACGCGCGGCATTGTGTGAAAACCTCGCCGCATTGTGCTGCGGACAGTTCTCGGTAAAATGTGAAACACTATCACAGGACGCCCAAGAAGTCGAACAATGCGCCCGCCTCCGACTCGTCTTGCATAGAAAATCCACTTCCTTTTCGGGCACCTTGATAGAAATAAAACGGCGTCGTACTGAACTACGACGAAACGCGCAGGCCGGCACCGAGCGTAAAGCTGATTTTATGCTGGCGGCAAATTTTCCTAACAAAACTCGGCGCGACGCGCGTTGAATGTCGAATACGATGGGCGGCACGAAGGGCCGACGAGATTATAATGGCTATTGTTTTTAAAAATCCATCCGGGCGCCCATTTAACCGCCCAGAAGATGTTTGTTTAGAATTTGTTAATACCGAAATTTAAGGCCGACCGATGCGATGTTTCCGCCGAGCCTTGAATAATCTGCGCCGCCGTTCGGGCAAATGCGCGCCGCGAAGAATCGAAACGTAATGGCGCCTTAAATTATTCCTCTCGAGCGCCAGAGTGCCCTAACGTTTCGATTGCGCCGCCGGCGGCCATTTTGAATGCGCGCCGTTGGCGTTTCGCCCGCGCAGTACGCGGCGATGATGATAATAAATGCAACAATTGTTATCTCGCAGCGCCGACATTAGCGAACGCATGTACGACGGGCGGCTGGCGCAGCGTTTATTTACAATTTTCAGCTATGAATTAACCCTGACGCAAAACGGCGTGGCGTTTCTGCGAGTAACAAAAAAACGAAACGAACGAAAACGAACGAAACCGAATGAAAAATTCAGCATTCGAAGGCACGTAGTCGGCTCTTGCGCGCGTCGCTCGCGCGCCGCGCATATTCAATTGTTCAACAAACGAATATCGCACGCACGATGCACTCTGCGCGTGCTCCGATATGCAACCGGCGAACGCCGCGCGCATATTGAAAACAATTACGCCGCGCAACTCGGCTTGTTCGTACGCGTGACGGAACGCAACCAAATCGAAATTAATGTCTACTTATATTACGTCGGCGCCGCGCGAATGTAAACACGCCGAACGTGCCCACGAAAGTGACGACAACCGTGAATATCGATGTCGTTTTCGAATGTCGCGCGCGTCCTGGGCGAGGGTTAAATGATCGAAATTAAAGTATTAGGCGCGGGCGCGAGCGCGAGCGGTGCGAATCGATCGATGTCGTTTCAATCACGGCTCGCCGCACGCGGCGTAATCGAACGAAACAGTCGCTCGTCGATTGGAGTTGGCCGACACTTTGCCACTTCAACAACTGCGGACGACCGCGTGAGCGAACGAGACGATCGAGTGCCGCGTAATTTATTCATGCGACACTTGTCCGGTATCGATCGCTCGCGGTTTGGCACCCTTCGCTGCTTCCTTCCGTTTCGGCTTGGTTTTTCTCGTCACCAAATCGTCGGCGTGGGCCACAAAGCCATTAGAACGATCGGCGCGTGTGAAAGACGAATAATTCGGTTTTAAACTGGCGTTTTATCGGCGTTGTCGGACGCGGTTTTGCGTGTAACGTGTGTCTCAATTGCCACGTGCAATTACGTGCACGAATTTTTTTGGGTTTTTTCTTGTTTTATTTTTGTATTTTTTTCTCGCTGTTGTCATTGGTCGCGAAACGAGCGCAACGACGCCGTTTCAGCTGATTGCAGAAATTGCGCGGTTTGTCGCTCTCGGTTCGGGAATTTTCGTCGCGAAGGAACGACGCAAGCGAACGTGTGTTTGTTTGTTTTGCACGTGCGCGCCCGCTGCGCCGGTGGCGGCAGTGGCGGATCGCACGCACGCTCGCAAAGATTTGAATTGTATGCAACCGGTAGCGTTGCAGCACGGGCAATTGAGCTGCGCGCGAATTTCGCGCTCGAGCGCCCGCATTTTCGTGCTACTTTTGTTTCCCGCCCGCCCCGAAAACCAGCGGCACGAGAGGAAATCAAGACAACGCCGAAAATAAACACATTGATGAAAATCGGCGTCGAGTTAAAAAAAAAAACTATGCGAGCCGAGCGAAGCTTTGAAGTCGCCATATGCAATTTCGCTCAGCGGCGTTGGTTATGTTGAAAAACGCGCTGGGCCGCGCTGCGTTTGGGGGATTTCCCTGCATTTTAATTACCTTTTCAACGTTTATCAAAGCGCGGCGCCGAGCGACGGCAAAAAAATGTGCAGCGCGCGGCGACGTGAAGTTTGCACTCGCGGGAAATCGTAAGTTTGCCAAATTCGTGCGAATCTCGCACGAGCCCCGCGGGATATAAACATTTTAAATGCGCATTAAAATGTCGCGCGTTCGGCGTTCGGGGCTAGATAAAAGAGAATTTGACAAGCGTTACACGGGTTCGCATCCCCGACTGCGGCCGAAAGATGCGCCAGACGCGTGCGGATAGCAGCCGGCGAGTTCGTAAGAATTTCAGCGCGCAAAATTCATGAAATTCTCGCGCTTCGCCGACGCGAGAAATATGCAATTTTTCGGGCATTTCCGCCCGTCGCTTCGGCCGCCACCAGCGCCATCTATAATTTGCATTTTTACATGGTTGCGCGGGCAATTTCCTATCGCCAGGCTGATTTCAATCGAAAATAAAGCAAAAACAAACAAACAAATAGCACCGCCCGCATCGATGACTGTTATCCGCCTGTTTTCTATCATGTGTCTTCTGTTCGTTACTCGAATTGTATGTATTTACGCGGTCGGGATTCACAATTTCCGCTTCAATTATAAGACTCTTTGGGCGGTTTCTCTTCGTCGTCGGATCAAACTGTGTCGGCGATCGCGATCATCGATTATCGATTGTGGCGTCGCGTTCCGCTCCTTACGTTACGTCTCATTCGTTTTGACTCGTGCCGGGCTCACGTGCGCACGATTTGGTCTCTTCCTGCGCGACTCGTCGATTGTTTGTTTAACGCGCCGACCGCGACGAACGCGGAATCAGCGGACGAGAACGCGCCGCCGATTTTTTCACGACGCACCGCATCCGACCGTCGGTCGGTCGGTCGATTGCGTCCGATCGCTAATTCCACGCTATGCTTTGTTCTAGGTGCGACGTTATCGACGACGCGAGCGGAAGACATCAAGGACACTCGCGAGGGTGAGGACGTGACGCTCGAGTGCCGCTTTCCGCCGCAGACGTCGCGCGAGTCGCCCACGTATTATTGGGCGCGCAACAACAAACAGAACCACGACAACGTCGCCATCGGCAACATTCCCCTGGACGCCAATTACAAGTAAGTCGGCTCGCGTTACTTTCGCTTTTCTATTCGTTCACCACATGCGAACGTCCACTTTCGGATTCGTTTGGCGCGTTCTATGGATGTCAAAAATATATCGATATATCGATATTTAATTTTTTGATATATTGATATAACAATAATAAAATTTGAACTATTGAAACGATATAAAAGTCGATATTTTTTACCAATTTCTAATATAAAGTCACCGATAACGATGTTTCCAAAATATATCAATACGACATATATCGATACACTTTTGCATTCGCGCACGCCCGACACACATAACGAATTCACGCCCGCCCGAATTCGAATGTAAACGCGCCGTTTAATGCTAATGCGAGGCACTCGTTACGCGCGCACGCGAAGAAGTGCGCGGTTCGGCACCGTCGCGCGCAATTAGCGTAACTTCCATGCGCGCACGAATTAATCGCCGCCCGCCAAGACGGTGGGAAGGACGGCAGGACGCGCGCGCTTCTCACGGATGCAGCGCAATGTGATTCGCCGGTTTGGAAGACGGAAGCGACGCACAGCGGGCGCGCCTTAATGTTTGCCCAATTTGAATAGGCAGCCTTAAATAATGTCGTGTCGATGACGCAATGCGCGCAAATAGTTTTGCGGCCAACATGGCTTAACGCCGCTTTAATCGTGGCGTGTCGTTTGAAAGTCGACGGAAACGGATTTACTTTAATTGCGCGATTCCAGCGTGATTCGCACCGTAATAATTCGACGTTCTGAAGCGCTCGCGAGTATATTACGCTAATTATGTTCAATGTCGTGCTCATTCGTTGAAACAATGTCGGCTCTTAACGCGACAACTTGGCTTTGCTGCCTTCACACAAAAGCACATTCGTTTTTAAGCCAAATTAAAATTGAGCTATCTTTGGCTAACGCAAATTCGAGGACTTTTAACACGATGGTAGTCCAAGGATTTTATAACCGGTGATTGTGCCATTGTTTGACGTAAATTATCTAATTATAGTTAATCCTCTGGTGTCGCAACAACAATGAAACTACAAATGCAATCACGTCAGTTGTCATGATTCGATTTCAACGCTAAAATTACAAATTGCAGCCGACGAGTGTTAATTAGTTGCTATTCTGCTGGCCGATAATTGCCCACTTTCACTATATGTACACGCACACACAGTCTTCATAGCGCCGCCGTCGGTCTTAATGAATTTTACTTTTAATTAGCGAGAAATTGCCGAGTTATTCATCGAGCGCGAAGTTTAAAGTGCGAAGGCGGTGGCTACAACGTTCGGCTCGAGACGCACGTTTTCGAGTGTTTTCCGTTGTGTTTTACGCTCCTTCTGGTGTTTAATTTCCGTGATGGGGCAATTTTCGCGCGTGACGTTGTGCTGTTCAGTTTTGGCGTCGCGCTGCGGCTGTTGTTCCTACGGCTGCTCGCACGGTTGCATACCGCAGTGCAGATCAAAGGGGTCGCATAATTAAAATGTGCGTTGGCGCAGCGCCACCCAAACACGCGCTAATTGCCACCAGCGTTGTGGCGGTAATCCGCTTTAATAATGCCCTAAGTTGACCGTCATCGAAAAATCTGATTACGCCCCTGTCATTTTAGGCTGATTTGAAAATGATAGTTGGGGCTGGCGCCAACTGGAGCAGTATTGTTGATTTTGAGAACCCATCTGAATTCTAGTGATTTAAGTGATCTACACATTCCAAATGGTTGGATTGTTTGACATGAAAGCAAAGTCACCCAGAAGAAGTGATAAGGCATTTTTTAAGAGCGTCGTTTGTCGTCGTGATAACCAAATGTCCTATATATTTCTTAACTATATTGTAAACATTTCGTTAATTAAAATTGTTCTATGAAATAACAATTTTAAATTACAAATAAATGTGGGTAGTAAATAGTAATTTTAAAAAAATTATCAAAAACCTAAATTTAAAGGATGACACATTTAAATTTTAAGCTAAAATAGACAACAGCAGCGCTCTGGGTTAAAATGACAGCCGAAAATAACGTGGACCAGTCTATATATTAGTATGGTTGTCAATGTCACGATCCTAATCGACTGCCTCGGCTACGCGTCGAAATAGTTTTAATAAAAGTTCGACGCGCGTCGGCGCTGTCTTGTTTGTTGTGTGTTGTCACTGCGCGTTCGCCTGCTCGAGCGTCGTTCGATTTGTTGTCGTTGTGTTCATAAATGCGATTTATGTCTTTCGCTCGCGAATAAAAGTCGCTGCGAGTTTTTGAAAACTTTTTCGACGCGCGCGCGGTTTCGCTTTGTTCGCCGGCTTCTCACGTCGTTTATTGTATAAAATTGCATTTTGCGTTCGGCGGGTGGGAAACGTGAGAAAAATGCGCGATTCACAACGGCCGCCGTCGCCCGCCACCGGATGCGCGTCACAATGAGCGCGCGCGCGCGCAATCGTCTGCCATCCCCCACCATCCCCCACGATGTGTGCGTGCGCATGCGCGTTTGGCGTGTACGGCTGGTTGCCGATGCGCCGAGTACATAACTAATCCCACATTGTTCTCGGCGCGCTCTGCGACCGCCCAAGTCTGGAACAATTAATTTCGAAAAGTGCGACNGCGCCCGACTATCCTTACTACATCTGCGGAACATCTGCCCGTTTGTTTCAGATTGAATTATCACCCCGAGAAGGGCATCTACGACCTGCTCATCTCCAACACGAGCTACGATCGCGACAACGGCAAGTTCGAGTGCAAAGTGAAGGCGGCGAACTCCGGCGCGAATTTGCACGCGCAAGGCTACACGTTGACCGTGCTGACGGCGCCCCAATCGCCGCTGGTGACGCCCGGCACGATCGTCACGACGACGGAAGGCAAGCGTCAAGAGTTGACCTGCTCCAGCATCGGAGGTTCGCCGGATCCCATCGTCCGATGGTATCGTGCAGGTATGTTCCAACACAACTTGCCAAAGGTGAAATTTAACATTCGCTCGCTCAGGTTTATTACGATCCGGCTCCGGCGGAAGCGTTGGCGAGAACTAAATAATAATCCCGGCGGTTGGTAATTCGGTTTGGTCGCAAGACGGTAAAACTGTCGTCGGCGCTTAGCGCCGCGACGTTTTCAGGATTCGCGGTTCGGGCAACGCCACTTTTCTTCAATAACCACGCATTACCCACACCGTTAACAGCGCCCTCTGCAGCGTCCGCGTGTTCCGGACGTTCGACGCGTCGGTGAAGCGAGTTTGCCTCGTAAAACTCGTGCATTATTGAAAACTCGTTTTCCCGCGGCGCTTAGCGAGTTCTATTCGTTTTTTCTTTTCGTTTTTTTTTCCTACATTTTTAACGCGGAAATTACACGACGCTAAGGAGCTTACCAGCTCTATACGTTTATAACGCCGATAGATGGCGCGCGTCAGATATAGTCGCATGTACCGATCGTAAATCGTGGCGTGTTTGGTCGAGTGTTTCTGAGTCGAGGCTTGGTTTATCGGCGCGGACATGGTTTTTTGTCGTCGTTGTCAAATTTTTGCTTCGGCGAAAATCGCCGGTTTTTCCGCGCCGCGTCGCGATAAATCGCCAGCGAAGCGATTTAAACGTCGTGTTTGTTCGCGATGCGCACAAAGGAAGCGCCGGTAAATACCGCTCCGGTTGGTGTTCGTGCAATCGAGAATTTTGATGTTTGCGCTGATTTTATTGACGGCTGTTTCGGTTCGGCCGGCGCACGCTTCGGCCCACATGCTGCGATTGTGGTTGTTGTGCGTCGCGTTTCGCGGGTAGTTTCGGTCGAGATACGTTCGATCTGTGCCTGTTTGAGTTTTGAAAATATTCACGTTGGTGCAGCACTCGAGGCCGAGTACGCATTGTCGGCCAATCAAAGACATACGTCGCGTCCGGCCGGAATTGGAAACGATAAAAATTGATGAAAAATTAAATTTTACACACCGTCTCGTGCGACGCTATTATCGTCAACGCAATTTACGACGTACCGTCGATATTTCGCCCCGAAATGTTTCGAGGCCGCGTTATCGAAGGAACACGACTAGTGTTCCGTCGAGGTCTGTTGTTAAGCGCGAATAAAACGGCGCGAAAAGAGCCCTCGAGAAAAGGTTAACGCGTAAACGTTAACTGGAACGATTGCGCGACCGCATAAAACGTCTTTTCGCTTTTTTTATGCGTCGATTAGGAACGGATCGAACTTTTCGACTTCGCGTTGTCGATATGAATTTTCAAGCCAAAATCGCTTCCCGCGTCGCGTCGCGCGCCGCACATTTTTCTAACCGGCTTAACGCTCGACGGCGTAATTGAAATCAATTGAAAGTGAGCCATCTCGCTCTTTGATGATCCCCCTATCAATTTTCCTCGCCGGCGCCGCGCAGGCGAATCGATGAGAATGTAAAATTATTAATTTGTAATCACCGGTTCGCCGTTGCCGGTCGCGTAGCTGACGACAAACTAATGAATATAACGAAGCGCGCGCGCGCATTGCGAGTTTAATTAAAATTAATACAGACGGGCGACGGGCGGGCGCAGAGCGGTTCGGCGCTCGTCGAAGGAGCGCATCGATCGAATTAATAAAACTTTATCAATTTTCATTTTTAATTCACAGCGCGCGCGCGCCCGCGAAAACAATTGCGGCGCAGGGAAAAGCGCGCGTTTCGCCGATGCAAATTTTAATTGGACAATTGAATGCCGCGCCATTTGCATAATTGAGTTATTGTAATTAGTTCATTTGAGGTTAATTGGATTTTAACTTGTTTTCGGCGACGCGTCGCGCAGGAATCGTAATTAATACGCGATGATTAATTCGGCTGCTCGGGGAATTTGGCGCGTGCGAACGGCGCTGCGTGTCGGACGGGCCGACGTTTCGCGTGGCAACCGACGCCGGAAAAGAACGTACTGAACCGAAATAAATATTTAATTCTCGGCGCGGATCTCGTCGGCGAATAATTGCGCGAATCGCACGCGAAGATATCGCGCATGGCAATCGGGGATGTTCGCAAAACGAAGGCGCGCACGAACACAGCGCGAAATAATTACCGGTTTCCCGTCGCACGACGCGTTTTGTTCCTCTCTCACCGCCTCATTATAATGTTACTGCGAACGTTGAGCAACACAACATTACGCTATCATTGCCGGCGCGACATTAAAGAGTCATTGCAACATGGCCGCCGCGCGACGGCCATATTGTCGAATCGACGCGCTCGCGACGTCGGAAAAACTTCAACACGTGCCGACTGACAATGAGGAAAAAAAATCGAAAACGTGCGAGCGTCGAAATTGGCATATTGTCGCCGAGGGCGTGCGCCGAGAAAAAAATATGCGGCCGACGGATGGGAATAATGAAAACGCAACAACGGCGCAAAACAAATGCGAAGCGCCGTCCGAGCGTGGCGGCGAGCGCGAGCGAAAATGCGCGAAACGCGCGCGGAAACCGACCAAATATTGATTGAAAGCATTTGCATATAGATGAATCGTTAGGGATCGTCGGCGACTTTAATCGCGCGCGAAATCCGCGCGTTCGGCGTCGAATCGCTTCCGTTCCTGCGAACGTTTTTCGCGCACGCGAACGGCCCGTGAGCGTTATCACCTCGTTCGCGGCGAAAAGTGGTCGTTTCGGGGGCGCGCGCGAGCGGCGCGAAACTTATTAAATTTGTATTCTAAACGCCCGAGCGGCGCCGCCTATTGTTTGCGCTAACGGCGAAAATCACTTCGCCGCTCGTAAAACTAATCAAAATCGGCGAAAACTGCTCCAGCAGCGAGCGGCCGGCCCTGCTTGCGCTGCTCCGAGATTGCGCATCTGGGGAGATGCATAATAAGTTGCCTACGCTCGCTGCTCGTGTAGCGTGCACGTTTTATGCGTTTAATTAGCATAAACCGTCTCTTCATAGCTGCTTTTTCCGACTATAAACATTTGATATGCATGCATACATTAAATTTCCATGTTTTCCGCCCTGCATCGGTGTTTTTATCTAGGCGCCGGGGCAATTACGGAAACTATTTTCGGATGTTTTTTTTCTCTAGTGTGTGTGTTTTTTTAGTGCGATGAACTCTCGTCCCCGGGGCGCGGACGAGGAAGTAAATATGCAAATTTGCGGACAGTTTTTCGAGCCGCGCGAGTTTTTCCGCGCGCGCCGGAAGTTGCGCGCCCCCCGCTTTTCCCGGCGCGCTTTCCTCCCCGTCGTCGAGTACGTCTCCATTTCCTGCCGGTGTACACACACTATAAATATTAATTTAAGCGTCGCCGACACGGGTGTCATACTAGGCAACCAACATTACGCCACAATCGCAAACGTAACTTTGCATGGAGTTTTGCGCGTCTACGTAAATACGATGAATATTAATGTGCTTTGTTTGTGCGTTGTGTTCGCAGGATCGACTTATCCGTTGGAAGCGGCTTTGAAGAACGGCGGTTCGCGGGACCAACCCACCACGGCGACGTTGTCCTTGACACCTTCCAAGGACGACGACAATGCCGAATTCAGGTGCGAGGTTTGGAATCGCGCGATGCCCGACGGACAGAAGTTGGAGGCCGGCGTCACCCTCAGCGTTAACTGTAAGTTATGGTTATTATTTTTTAGAATTGCTATTAGTCCGATTGAGGATTTGATGCGTGACGAACGTGTTAATAAGCGGACGTATGCGCGACGTTTTACCGCACGTAACGTTTTAATAACGCATTCCGAGTGACCACAATCAAACGCCATCAATAATCCTTTTGTAATTTATTGGACCGGCGCGCATATATCCAAACAATACGACCGGATCTGTCTCGCATTGTGTGCGGACTCGTAAGTTGACTTTTCATTATAAAATATCGCTCGCGAAGCCCCGCCCTAAGGACCGAACACATTCGGGCGCATTTGTTTTCATCAAATTTCGTTCGGATTGCGTTTCATGCGGATCGATTGTGTGTCGCGAAAAAAAAGTTCGCTCGCATTAATAAACATGCGCGAAACTAACAATCGCGCAGCGCGTTGCAACGAAAGTTGCCAATTCGGCGCGGGTCGACGGTCGCGCCACCTGCCGGCGTTCTCGCGCCCGCCGTCCGATGATGCTTTTAATCAATTTTGCGCAGAAATAAATTAAACGCCGCACGGCAACGAGACGAAATTCTGTTTTTGCGCGCGCCTCGCTTCGCATTCTCCGCTGCGTTCGTTCGATTAATTCAATTATGCGCGCCGGCGGAGGCGTAATGAAATTTGGAATTTTCCAAATTCGAACGAGTCGCTCATCTCGCCCTTTCCGCAATTAGAAACGAAATCTTTTTCCAAACCGCGCAATTCGATTTGATCGTTTCCGTTCGGCGTCTGGACAATAAAATCTCAACATTAACCGCCTTGATGTACCTCTTGGTCGTTTCTTCGTCGAAAAGCAGAGTTCGGAGCGCCAAATCTAATTTCCAGACGGCGCGCGACGCCCGAGGTCGCTTTGCAGTTAAAAGCGGCGTTATTGCGATATTAGCGGTCGGCACAATGGCGGATTAAAATGAGCGCTCGTGGCGCACAAATGAGAGATGAAAGCGCGCGCCCGTTGTTACCCCCATGCCGACGGAGGAGCTGCGAGCTGTCTATACAGCTGATAGCCTTTCCGGTTAATTATTTCGTACGGGATTTCGCGCGCGCCTCCACACAATATAATACGAGGTGGAATTAGCTTTTAGGTCAGAAATTAGCCGAGTTTTTCGCTCGCATGCATCGGGGTTGATTCAATAAGCGCACTAGGGGCGGTTTCGCCGCGCCGGCATCGGTTTATTGTTATTGTGCGCGCATATTGCTTCGTTGCGAAAGGCTTTCGCACTCAATAAATAATTATAGTTATGAGCGGCAACCGGCCCGAAAATCGGCTGGAGGG
>JAODGE020010792.1:0-16841 GCA_027574965.2 Ecitophya simulans
AGACAAGAGCATAGCGAAGGCTACAAGCACGTGTCCGGTGCGGCCGAGTGTGACGTCCCAACATACACATAGAGATGCAACAGGAAGCGAGGGGACACGAACAGAGCACACGAGTGTTCGCTCATGAATAAAAAGCCAGTGAGTGAAAATTGGATAGTGTGTTAATTAACTGCCTCTCTCTCTCTTCCTCCTCCAATCGTACTCAGGGATGTGATAAAGATGGAAAATAATCATGTGATGCTTAGTTCAATCGAATGGGCTCCCTCAAGTACTACAACAACAGGGAGAAAACAGGCAAATCGAACGGATACAGCTATTGCACATTGGTAGTGGACGCCGGCGTGTAAAAGCTACTTTGGATATTTCTCTTGGTCCTTTGTACCCACGCACATGGAGCTTGCCCGGCTCCCCCATTTCTTCTTATTCTTTTTCTTTTTGCAGCCCCTCATTACCCGCAGAGACAAGTCCGTTGCACGTATCGTCGCATGCACGCACGCAAACACACACAGCGACGCATACATATACGGTCGCTCACAGCCAAAGTTAAAATAGAACTATGCAGCTGCAGCCACCTTTGGGGCTTCAGTGCTAGTGTCATTTCCAAGCTCCGACTCCATCGCCATCGTCTTGACGTCGTGTTCAGTATGCTCGCCGTCAGCTTCCTTCTCCTCGAGCTCCTCTGGAATGTCAGGGAACTTGGGATTCTGTGAGTCAATAGGGAGGCAGAACTGACTGCCTTTGCTAGGCTGCTTCGACAACTTCCCTTGCGCTAGGACGGGCTCCAGCATATAGGGATGTGGTGGGGAGGCATCGGCGTACGACACCTCTGGTGCATGGCAAAGCGCCATCAGCTCCGAGTCCGGTATGGGCAATGCGCCGTTCCGTGCCGGGTTGAGCTCAGTCGCCTCGTGGAAGTAGCGCGACATGTGAAACCCGCACATCAGCGAGTCACAGCCGTACGTGGCGAAGTTAATGGCCTTCTGGTTGAGCATAGGGCACTTGGCGAGGGTGAGGCTGTTGTGGTCTATCGCCATGGAGATGAGCCCGGCGCTCTTGCCGTGCTTGTGCTGGAACATGCGCTCACGGAGCCTCAGCATCTCATTCACCAGCTGTTCGTATTGCTTGCACCACTCCTTCAGCTCAGCGGAGGAGGCCTCCTTGAAGCGCACGACAGCGCGGCGGAAGCGTGGCATCATGTAATGGTTCAGCCACTTTTGGAAAAAGAATAGGTTTGTGAACTGGCGCTGTGCCCCAACATAGACGCTCGCAAGGAAGAGATGCTCCAGTGGGGGCAGGGAGGCCGGCCCCTTCTCGATGGACTCCTTGACCTCCATCTCCTTCAGTACACACCTCTCCACGCTGCTGAAGAAGCTCATGCGCACGGTCTTGAGATCGGCCTCCATGGGGAAGTTGTGGTAGCGCTCCGGCAGCTGCATCAGGTTGGTCGTCTCCAGGGGGCTGTACCCGAACGTGGTCAGCCCGAGGGCCTTGCAGAGCGTAAGGAGGGTGTGGTTGCCATCATATGGCAGGGAGGCGTAGAGAGCCTGGCTATTGGTGAGGTTGAATGGGTACTGCACGAAGCGGAGGTGGTGGTCCTTCCCACCAACGCGCTCCGCGAGGGACATGAGCTGGTAGAGGTTGAGGGTATCAGGCTGTTGCGGGGGTGCGCGCATGCTGTCGGGCACCTGCGCATCCGGGGGCAGCGGTGGGTAGTGGCGTGGGACGGGAGGGGCGAGGTGGGGCGAAGAGATGCCATAGTACTGTAATGTGCCGAGCTTCACTTGTTGCTCCAGGTACGCGAATATCTGAACAATGTCATCCTCGATGTGTTCCATGGGGCGCCCGTCAAAGAGTGTGTGGAACCCCTCCAGCAGGAGTACGTCGATGCACTCCAGCTTGGTGTTGTAGGCCACGTTGGTGAAGAAGGCCTCGATCCAGTCTGGTGACAGCCCTGCTGCTGTCGTCTTATCTACACGGCGCATGTGAAGTCTGGCAAGCTGGCTGTCGTCCAGTTCGCTGATGCGAAAGCCGGACTTGAGCTGCATTGCCGGGATTGAGGAGGCCTTGTAGCGCTCAAAAATCGGCACTATACGGTTGCGTACAGCGGCAGTGTTGGAGGTCTCGACTTGGGTAATCTCCTCCTGAAAAGGGGGTTGCTTGATCAGACCACAGCGTGCCACCATCACGAATCCATCCCGGTCAAGCTCAAAGGCTGTAAGCGCCTCGTAAAAAGCACGGGACACATTCTGGTGCACATCGGTGTTGGTCGCATCGATCTCAAACACGTTGCATCCTTTGATGATCTGAAGCTGAATAGACTCCACAGCCTCCGCCATATCATTGATCATCTTGCATGTTGCGGAACCCAATTTAGAGATGTGCCACCCCACAGGAGCAGGACACTGAAAGCGCCAGTTCTCGAAGACTGTCGAGCGGTCCACTGTATATCGTGTCCCTTCCACAGAGGCTCGGCCGAGGATGGGGACTGCCTTGGACTCACGCGCCTCGGTCTGGCCTTGTGGGCCGAGCATACCTCTCATTACTGTCTCTGCTCGATTCCCATAGATACCGTTAATACCCGCTGAGTGTGCCTCTTGGCCCACTACCGGGTTTTTCTGCGCATTACTCCTGACGCCTGGGTCCTCCTTGATGTGGTCAGGGAGCTGGTCCAGTAATTCCCTCTTGGACTGAAACCGCGAGCTGCTGAGCAGTGCCCCAGAAGGAATGGCCGCGATCAGGGGGCTCCTCCCATAAGCACGTAAGGCCTGAAAGGGCAGGGATCTATGCATTGCGCGCTTCCTGCGTGAATGGGAATAAAATGGAGAAGACACCAGACGATGCGTTCACAACGTTCTCCTTTCTTTTCCTTCAGACCCACGAAAAAAAAAGCACTCGCACGCAGCGCTCTGCACGTCAGTGAGAAGGGAAAAGGGCAAAAACAGGCAAGACTATGTATATACTTGGAATGATCGATAGATGTAGGACAGAGGGTGGCGAATGTATCAGCGCAGATATCTGTGTGAGGTGCTATATTTGGCAGATAGATTGCTTGAGGCCGTGTAGCAAACAGGGAATGGGGATTCTTCAATAAGAAAAGGGGAATAAAAGAGTGCTCCCCCCACTAATCCTTCCAGCACTTTTTCCTATTTGGATATGGCCCACACACTTCAATGTAAAGACAGGGAGACCCCCCCCCCCTTCTAGCTTATCTTCGCACACACAATAACAACTGGAGAAGTATGAAACGCCCGTGGAACTTCCAGTTCAGGTTCAGTGCTCCTTGTAGCCAATTAGCAAAAAAAGTGAGGGACAAAGAAAGAGGAAGGGGAGATGCTTTGCTATGAAAAGGGGAACAAATAGAGGGAGACATCAGTACACAAACACCAGCACGGGGGGGGACCGCAGCGATGAACTGCGGCTTATAGAGGATGGTGAGAAGCGCCAGTCCCTCGCGCCTCAGCAACACAAATGCCCAGCGCAGGACGGCGGTACAAAACGCCACGGAATGTCCCGTAAGCACCTATGGTAGTGGTAATGGACGAGAACAAAAACAAAAAAAGTAACTCTTGGGGGAGGTGTGCATGCTCACACGTCAGTATTGTATACCCAGCTTACCGGCTATGGTCCCGAGCCACATGGTTGTTGTACATCCTCAGTTATAGGGCATAAGAGAGAGATACATTGCTACATGGGTGCAACGCAGCACTACCGCTGCAAAAAAAAAAAATAGAAGTAAACAGCGATCACAGCAAAATAATCACAACAATAGCAAATAGCGAAGGAAATATATCACTACGGGTGATAGAGATCCTCTTCCCCGTAAATCGCCCTACCTAACATTCTGACAATCACACAACAAACATCTATGTACAATAGGAGAGAGAAAAGGAAATAAGATCATTTGTCGCTCATCACGCAAGTACGCTGGTGCATTATATATGCATTGGGCTCACCCTACCTGATCACGCCCCATTCCCTCTAGTGACTCTTGAAGGGAAAAGCAAAAGGTGTAAAAAAAACGGAGGTACCCACGCATGGTCGCTTCTGAGAGAAGGCCCGGCCACATTAGTCGTCTAGCATACAAAGAAGGGCAACGCCTCTCTGGATCCAGTGCTCTGGCTGCGCATCCGGGCCAGTGGGAATATCTAGCGAAACCACGAAGTTCGTAGACAAACCAGTGGTGGAGAGGGTACCAACACGGGCGGACGTTTTGTACACAGGGCACACGTAGGTTTCTGCGGTTGTCGTTGTGGTGAGAAGCCGCACTGGCTCGAGGTGGATAATGGGCATCCTTGTGTACAGCTCGCCCTTGCGACTTTCCATAATGTGGGCGTCTGTGACATCGTAGCGGGCCCCTTCCAGGAATAGGCCGTGCACGCAGACACCGGACTCCACCTCCTCCTCGATGTCATCGACGATCTCGAAACGTGTGACATTGGTCTTGAACTTCACATCATCAATGGGAATCTGCTGCTTGCGGCTGTATGTCTGCAGTACACCGGTTAGGAAGCCTTGAGGAAAGAAGAAGCCCGAGATCCAGAAACTCACTGGCATTCCATGGTTGTTCCAATCCCGGAAGAACTCCACGCGCTGAAGCGTATCCTCGAACCATGAGGCCAGCGGTTTTCGTGAGAGGTACCCGCCACTGTGCCAGTTCTGCGGTACCTGTCCAAGCAGCATCGCCTCGAACATCGCCTCTAACTCCATTGACATGACCACTTCTCCCTTGATGCCACGGCGAAGCTGGATGAGAGTGTGCTGCAGATTTTTAACGATGGAGTTGAAGACATCAATCTCTTGACTCGCTACCGTGCCCAGTGATATCATCGTCCCACTTTCTGTGATGCGGTACGTGTCGGCGTGCGCCTTGGACTTATCAATGGGTGCGGGCAGCCGGCGCTCAAACTCCGTAACAATGCGAAGGACCTTCTCCTCCGGTGTTGCACCCGCGGTCGCCTTGGAGCGAGGTTGCACAGAGAGAATGGCAGTCAACTGCCGGCGGACGGTGGTCTTATTAAAGGTAATGTCGGCGTTCCCGTGGAGTCCGAAGAGTTCCGGGCTCTCAAACGGTGGGAGATTGGAAAGGTACGTCTTCATCGTGTCCAGCGAGCTGATATCCTCAGGAATACAGTACACACCATCACCGGTGATGTTGAACTGCGCCGGCTCTGTCACGGCGTCGTTAAAGAAGCTCTGCAGGACGGTCCCTAGGCAGCGCGTGTCCAAGAAGTCTGTCACGCGGCCGCCGTAGTTGATCACGCCGATCATATACCGCACCGCATTCCACGGCACCGCCTCGTCGGAATCGCCAATGTAGGTGGAGAGGGACTGAAGACTCGCTGCAAAATCAGACTGGTTCCACTCATATGGGATATTCCACCCCAGTGGACCGAACTTGCGCCGCTCTTGGATGACTGCGTGGAAGTAGGTGAGAGAGAAGAGCAGGCGCCGCCATGTGGTCGCATTCTGCGGACAGCTGTCCCAAAGGTCCGGCGTGACCTCCATCGCAAACGTGTCGCGGATGTTCGCCTTGAGACCCTTCGGAGACTCCTTCACCACTTTCACACTGGACTGCAGCAGCAACACCGGGAAAGACGCCACGGGCATCGTCGTGAGCCACAGGCGAAAATCGCGGTGCACATCGGCGCGGCTCAGCTCCTCTAGGATGCGCTCGAGTGACGGCATCCAAGATGTGTACACGTGACAGTTCTGTAGATACACCCACATACCATCGCGGCTGCCAGTGCGGATCATCTCCTCAGCTTTGCGGCCCTGGTCCTGGCCAAGCGAAAGCATGAACTTACGGTTGCCAAAGCCCTTGCGCTCCGCGAATTCCGTGAAGAGTTGTGTTGGATCAGTACCAGGGGTGAGCACAAAGATAATCGGCGCAGTCGGTGTGCTGTCAGTGAAGCACCCCTCCAGATCAAAGGCTGGGCTCTCCGTGAACGCCTTCCCCATCGCGTCTGCAATGACGAGTGACAAGCCGTAGTTAAGCAAGTCCTCACGCATCGCCTTTAGTGCGAGGAGACGCTGCCACAAGGTGTGCTCCGCGAGCAGAGCTGGATATGCCTCATACGCCCGATCGCCCCCGTACCACGCCTCCCACTCCACCTCATTGTCATACACGTCATCCTTCAGACGCGCAAATTCCGGGATCAGCGACGACAACGCCGCCACCTCGTTCCAACACTGAACAGGTAGCCACGTTGGCGGTGGGTCAGCATCCTCGTCAACGTACCGGTGGCCCTCGCTGCCTTTGAGCAAGAAGTTCCACTCATCCTCGCGAATGCTGTTTTGCTGACGCGAAATATGGGCAAATAACAAGAAAGCAAAGATGAGCTTGTCACGCTCAAAAAGACCACGACAGATCGTATTGTAGGAGCTGAGCGTGACCGCAGGTAGAAGTAACGCCACGCGGGCATCCACATCGTCATTCTTCTCCGTCCGCCGCAGCGTCTGCGTGAAGAGCAGCTTGAAAAACTCTAGAGAATTCTGATACATGTGGTCCAGCCCAGAGAGCTCAGAGACGACGGAGTAGATAGTGGAGCCTCGGGTCGCAACGGGTCGGTAGCGGTTACGTGCGGTGTCGATATCCTTCTGCGTTTCCTCCGCCAACTGCAGGGCTTGCGTGACGGCCTCGCTGGTTACCTTGGCGCCTTGCAGAGTGTTCACGAGCTGCTCGTTGTCCAGGATATTTCCAGTGGAAGAAAGCAGAAGCTGCAGGATCTTGTCCTCCAGTTCCTTGAGCTCGTTCTTGCCGTTAGCAATGTCCATCACTGTTTTGTCGGCCCGCTGCTCCAGCTCGGCATACTCAAAGCGCACGACGTCTGCGAGCAATTGGTTATCTAGCCCCGCCTGCGTGACTGTGAAGTTTACGATGGTCACCTTAATCTGCAGTTCTGGCAAGTACAGCGGGTTCGCCAGCTTTGTGGTGATATAGAGGCGGAACTTGGGGTCGTAGTCCACCTCACTGTCGCCTAGTTTGATGAGCAGGCGGCCCTGTGACTTGTAAGTCTGCCGCAGGAGGACGGGATCCAGTGCGGCATCAAGGGACTCCTCTACGTTCTCGATGAGCACCGGCAAGCCCACGCGGATCGCATTCTCCATGGTGCGCATGTAGTTTGGGTCGCTTAGCTTAATCACGCGCAGATTGTTGTCACGCTCCATCATTCGAATCCAATTCACAGCCTGGCCCTGGGGATCGATGCACAAACACCAGCGCTGCGATTTGGTCACGACGATGCCATTCTCCACACTGAACGGGTCTGGTGGAAGGCCCTTCTGAGCCCAGGTGCGAACGAGGACTGGGTCAACGATGCTCGGCAGACTGAAGGCCTTCGCGCCAACGGGGATATTGAGTTCCTTACACTTTTGGTCCCATCCGCGTACCATGCGCTCGCGGTACTGCGAGGTGAAAGGCCCCAGGTAAGCCGCGAAGCCAGCAGCGAGGGCGATCTTCCCGGGGTGGCCGCCCTTTTCATCCGTGAGCGATGCAATCGACTGAGTCCAGCGGCTCTGCTCGGAAGAAAGCCCACTCATCAGCTGCTCCGCGCGCTCCAGTCGCACCGTCGTGAGATCGATGTCATCCTCAAGCATCTTCTTCTTGAGAATGTTCTCCTGCATTTCACGGCGAAGATTGTCCAGCTTGTCTTCAATCTCCTTCAGACGCCCGCGGGCTTCATTAAGCGCACGAGTGGCGACCTCGACCTTCGCCTCAGCCTCTGCCAAGCTCTTCTTCTTGGGTGCCACCACCTTGACCACCTCGTAGTAGTTGTTTATGGCAAGTACCCACAGTGACAGCGACTTGCAGGCCTTGGAACTCTTGGCGACCTCCTCTGGTTGGAAGTCGGGATTGTTGACGTACTTCTGGATAGACTTAATCAGTTTCTCTGTCAAGTCGTCTTTGGGGTAGTTCTGCAAGTCCTTGATGAAGTCCATGCGACTCATCACCAGTTTGGCACGGTCCCAGCCAATGTCCTTCTCGCCAAGCAGTGTGAGCACCGCCTCCAGTACCAGTACAACGCGTGCAGCGGGTTTCTGAAAGCTGCGCACCTCACGAATGTCGTCGGGGCGCAGGTCCGCCAAGGCGTCCTCGGCGGCCTTCAGAATTGGCAGTGCCTTATCCAGCTCCGCCTGGCACTCCGTACGGATGCCATCGGCTTCCGCTTGAATGCCGCTCGCCACGTCCTCCTCCTGGGCACACTGCTTCTGCACCACCCCCGCCGCCGCCTGCTCGTGCTCGACCTTGGTCATAATCTCCTCCGTGTCCTTGGCGGCCTGCAGTAGCTTGGGCTGCATCTGCACGAGCTGCTCCTTCATTTCATCCACCATCACCTGGGTACTGCGTAGCGTGTCGAGGCCGCGCTGATAGCGACTAATCTGGCCCGCAACGTGCCTGTCCTGCTCCTCGAGCAGGGTGCGGTAGCAGGTGAGCAGCTCCAGGTAGGAGGTGGGGGTGGTGTAGTTGCGGCGGCGCAGCTCCTCATAGAACTCCTCAGAGCACTGCTGCACATCCAGGTGGATCGCCACGCAGAGTTCGATCAGGTGGCTCTTCAGCTCCTCCTCCATCTGCACCCCAGAAAGAACGCGCGCAGCGACGGAGGCGAGAGCGTCGGAGGGCCACTGGTCAAACCAGTCAATGGTGCAACAGTTGACCAGAGATGGAAACATGCGCAGCCGCCTGCGGAATTGATCACCCACCGGTGACATGGCAAGCACCACGTGGACGTTGTCGCGGCAGAGATTGACGAAGTGAGAAAAGATAACGTTACGGGTCTCCTGCTTGCCGGCGGCGCTTGCAAGGGGGCGGACTGACTCCACAATCTGGTCCACATCCTCGGACTGCATTAGATTGGGTATCTCGCCAGTGTTGAGGAGATTATTGATGTCCTCCAGCATCTCCTCGTACACAATCTGTGCGTCAGACATGAAGAAGAGCACCGGCTTCTCATGGCAGCCGCTTGCCAGGAGCACACCCTTTATACAGTCATGAAACTCGGACATGCTGAAGGTCCGAGTGATGGCTACCTCGTAGATCTGCAAATCGCACATGAAGGCAGCCAGCTTGCATGCGGACTGCCTGCCGGTACCGCCCATGCCAACAAGAAGGGCGTTGCCGCGTGGCTGACGAAGTACACGGCAGATGCGAGACACATGGTTAACGGCATCCTTGAAGAAGACCAGCTCCACTTCCTTATTGTACTCCATGTTGAACCCTCCCTGGTACTCCACCAGCGCCTCCTGAACCTGGGAATGGTCAGGCAGCTCTTCATAGAGCGCACGGTCGCGTCGCATGTAGTCACCTAAGAGTAAGTTCTCATTGCTCTCCACCCATGGCTCCTGCAAGACATCCTTCGATACCTTTGTAAGTGTGGCCCACCACCACTTGCGGTCGCCCTCGTCGACGAGACGGTCATGAAAGACTCGGCTCACTTCATGCATGAAGACGCGGCAGATACGATCCTTTGTCTCCGCGCTCTTCGGCGTCGCTTGCATGATGCCCTGAATGACTTTGCTGAAGTCGCGAAGGTTGAATGTGTAGTGCGAGCGGGTCGGCGTTGGGAGTTTCTCTAGTGCAATGCGTTCATAGCATTCCTTTGTAGCCTCCACAAGCTTCATCGAGAGCTGCGTGATGTCGTCCGACTTCCATTCGCGGAAGAAGCCGTACAAGATGGAACCGAAGATGCGACGCATCGACTGACCAGACACAGATGGCTGGCAAATAAGGTGGAATCGCGAGGTCAAACGCATTGTAACATCGTTGCGGCCACCGCCGGGTACGCCGCAGGCAGCTAGGAAGACAACGTCCTGCAGCTCCTTGAAGGTCGCCGGGGTCTTGTGTTTGTCAAAGAATCCGCCTTGCGTGATGAGCTGCCGTAGTAGCTCGATGGGTGGCGATGCTCCGTACTTCTCCAGCGCTGGCATGTTGAGATCGTCCACAAAGAACAGTGCGCGCTTCCCTGGTGTGGGGCCGAGAACAGTGCTGCGCACCTTGTAGAGCTTAGCTTCCAGGCGGTCCTCGATGTCTTTGCTGCGCGATTGTGCGGAAAGCACGGTTGTGAAGCACTCCCATTTGCTAGAGGGGTCGTCACCCTGGAGGGTTCCCCACATGAAGCTCAACATCCCAAGTGACTTGCCAGTGCCGGTAACGCCGTTGACCAGCACATTCTGCGATGTTGACGTCAGTACGCTGAGCAGTGTGCTGAGGGAGAGTGTTTCGGCGGTGGGCACGACGAGCTCGAAGTAGGGCAAGTTTTTGTTGTACACAAAGTCGGGCACCAGGTGGTTCCACGTTATGAACTGCAGCGAGGGACGGTGCACAACGTAGTCGTAGACGCTCACCTCAGGTGGTAGCGTGAGCATGTGTGGCAGCACCTTCGCAACGTGGGTCTTGACGAATTCGCTAAAAGCCTCGCGTGCGTCGTCGCGAAGGTTGCCTCCGACTGACCACACAAACGCCATCACAAAATACATGTCAAAGAGGTGCTTGGAGTCCTCCGGTACTGTCGCAGCCGTGTTGGCGGGTCGCTTGAACTCCTCTGGGGGCTCATAGAGGGCATCGGGGTCCACATTCTTCACCGGCAGACCAAACTCATCAAGCACCACGCTCTCCTCCTCTGGTTCTTCAGAGGCGCGTGTGACGCCCTTAGGCCACACACCGGCGTCCTCAAATGACTTAACAAACCCATTAAGGAGCTCTACGCAGTTGACGGCGAGCTGGGCATCGACGGAAGGTATCCACTCCTTGCAGTTTGTGCGAATGAAGTCTAACGTGTCTGGGAGGAGTGCCTTCAGGAGCTCCATTACACGATCTCCGTTGAATTGCGCATTAGCGGTCGCTTTCTTGAGAACAAGGCTTTGTGCGATGGGCACCCACCCGCGATTGCCATCGAGATAGTACGGCTCCATATACACCATACCACAGCGTGACACAGTGGCAGGAGAGGCGACACGCAAGTCCTGGACCTCGAACATGAAGGTGGCGGTGTTGGGCAGCTTGATACGCTCGCCATTAAAGAGGCATAACAGCTTGTTATCATCCAGGACAGTATTCATGTTCTCAATCCAAACGGCATCCACTGGACCATCGAACACAACCCACTGTCTATCGGGCTTCGTTTGTGCGGTGCGGGTGATGTTGCGTGCAATGTCGCTCAAGATGCCATCCGTCCACTCGCGCGTTACCTCGTTCACCTGGCCATAAAGCTCCCCCATTGTGACAGACTTCGGGTTGAGAAGATGAACATCCACCTTGTTGAAGAGCGCCACGTTGCCCTCGGGGTCGTGGCCATCCGCCTTGATCTTCGTCAGCGATCGCTGAACACTTTCCACTACTGTGGTCTTAGCGCTGTATGTTTGGCCGACCATCATGACACCGTGGCGAACCACCAGGGTGTCATACAGCTGTAGCGCCTTTGTCACGACGCCGCTGACCACCTGCAGTCCATCTGCCTCCATCTGGCCAGTCAGGTACTGCACGAGAAGCTCGCTCTCATTCTCCTCAATACTCACTGTTGGAAACAGATCCTTGACCAGCGCCATAAATAGAATAGTGTCCTCCCGCAGGAACTTGGGAACGTTCGCGTCGCGCATCGCGCGAATCAGAAGCATATCCTCATTTTCGTTCGGGTTTTGTCGCTTGAGAGCCCCTGCCATCACAAGAATCGACTTGACAGCGCGCATGCCAAAATCGTAGTGATCCTGCTTGGAGAGCTGCTCGGAGCTCAGCTTGTAGAGCTGCACCATCTTTTGTGCCAAGGTGCGTGCATCTGCGAAGCCCTCCGAGTAGAACATAATCTCGGCAATGAGGGCGTAGTCTGGGATCATCATGCAAATGGGGCGGAAAAGCGCCTTGAGGTTGTCCGGTAGTTCAGTACGGCCAGCATATCCAGGGTTCATGGTGATGAAGACACCAAAGTTCTTGCTTAGAGAGATTGGGTGACCATCGAAGTTCATCCGGTCCAATTTCTGGCCCAGTGCAGTGGTAATCTCAAGCATCTGCTGGGCAATGACAGAGAGCACCTCCAATTCGATACGGTTGAACTCATCGAAGCACGCCCAGGCACCGGCCTGTGCAAGGCCTGCGAACATGCGTGACATGGTTTTGTAATTGATGCCGTCTGAGCAGTTAAACACCACGACCTGTCGCGCCAGTGCCTTTCCGAGATCCTTCACTGACTCCGTCTTGCCAGTGCCAGCGGGCCCTTGCGGTGCTGCGCCCAGGTTCATGTCCAGCGCACTCGTGCACGTCAGGAAGGCGCGGTCGGTAAGTGGGGTGATGACTAGACGCGGCTGGTTACCAAGGTATTCGTACCCGTACCACAGCTGTGCGCGGCAGTGGTGAATACCAACATTCATTCCCCCGGACACACTAGTGTCCTTTTCCCAGTAATACCGCAGTTGCTGGGCCCAGTCAAAGTCCCCGTGAGAGGCAACAGAGCGTTTGTCCAGAACCTGCACAACGTCACGGTTGTGGACACTGAGGACAATGAGTGTGCACACTAGCGCCCGCTGAAGTTTGGAAAGAGACGTCTTGACCAGGTCGACCATACGAAGGAGCTGCCTCTGATATTGACCATAGTAGTGGCTTAGGCCGCTGGCAGAGATGGCGTCCTCCACCTCACCAGTCCACACAACCATATCTACAGCTTGAATGCACTGGGCGGGATGGTCAAAGAACCATTCCTCGCGCTTTCGCTGAGGATACATCTCGATGGTCTTGCGCATGTGCATGAGGAGTGACGCCTTCATCATGGACTCGATATCATTCAGCCACACCTCAATGCTCCCCACAGGGTAGACTGGGCTCTCGAAGGTAACCGACTCACCTTCACCAGACATCATGCCGACAATCTCCGTGCACTCCTCGTCTGCAAAAATAAGCGATGAGATGGAGTCGAAGCACTTGGACAGATGTGGTTGAACAGCCTTTGGATTGCGCACGTCGGACAGAATCGACAACAGCTCATCGTTTGACAGAAAGTAGAAGCGTGGGAATGCAATGCGCTTCGTTTCCAGGTAGTCCTCCAGCTTCTTCTGGATGTGGTCAATGTGATCGTTGGAGGCTTTGAGCTCCTCTAGGACTCCTTCCTCGGTGCAAATACGAAACAAGTTCTTGCTGGTATTGGCGTTCGAGGTAAGCCCGCGAAAGAAACGGTCAACCGCATCAAACTGCTCACTCTCCTCCGGTAGCTGCTCCTTGATGTCATCAGAAGAGAAAATAAACTCCAAGTACATCCAATTCTTCTGAAGAGTTATCCACTCCTCAATTACGTCACTGACAAGGCGCAGATCGCGCATCCAGTTTTCAACCTTTTCACGAACTGGAGCAACGAAGCGAGATGCCATTACTGTCTGCAATTCAATTTGGTGATCGTCGAGTTGCTGAATCACTTCGTCCAAGGCGTCTAGTATGAAGACTCCGTCGCGGCTTTTGTATGGCTTTGTCGTGAATTCAATGCAATCCCAAATTTGTTTGATAACATCCAGGTCGTTCGTGATTTTCCACTCACCCGTGGCGAGCCCCGCCTGCTCAGCAAGGATTTCGTTGAAGGAAAAGACGTTATGTTCCTGCAAAGAACGAAGATTAAGGGCGTCGTGATACGCGCAGGTAGTTCCAGTCATTTCCTTCAGCACAATGTTCCAATGGTCGCTGGTCATATGTTTGTTACCGCAGTCATGAATCACAGGAATGTTTGCTCGAATCGCCTGAAGCTCGTCCAATAGGTGTGGAGCAAGCTCATCTTCGTATTCCTTCTCCTGCAGCGTTCGGTTGACCACACCTGTCCGACGAATCATAGCGTTAACTTGGTCCTCCATCTCCGTCGTGTTTAGCTCTTTGACTGGCACATCAAACCAGTACTCAATTTTCTTGTTAAAGAGATCAAAGAGCGTCCACACCTCATGACGAACCTGATAGAGAGAATTGACCTGCCCCACAAAGGCCCAATTAAATGGTTGCTGATCGAATAGCTGAGCAAAACGCGTCAACTGTGACTCACTTGCCTTGATATCATCTAACTTGGTGTTAACGTCTTCCAAATACTGAAGGATAGGTTCAGTGTTTTCAGTGAGCGCAACAAACTCATCGCCAGTGAGAATCTGTTGAAGGCCAAGACACTCATCCTCGACGTTCCCAACTTCGGCTTGCAGGGATTCCACATGGGTGGGCATTTTTTCAGAGATGAATTCCTCAGCGTGAAGGCGCGCTTCGTCAAAGACCACATGAAGCGAAATTGGTGAAGCGCTGCTGCCTCCCAAAGTTCGCTCCTTAAGCTGTCTGTCATCGTCCTCGAGAAACTCCACTTGTTGCCGGTCCATCAATTCACAGAGCGATTCTGCTTGAGCTACCTGAGCATCAACATCGGAAGCTCCAGCAACAATACTCTTGTAATTTGCTATAAATTCCGCAAACTCACTCAGAGCTTGTGGCCGTTCGTTTAGGAGCTGCGTTTTCTGGCGAAAATATGTGTGCAGTTTGTGAATAATGTTACGCGTGGTGGTCCGTAAAGTGGTATCAACGCCATCTCTCAAAATATGCATGCGAGGCTCAATTTCGGTCTTTAGTTTCCCGGCATTGACCCACAGCATGTTACCAACAAAGGACGCCATCAGCACCCGAAGTGCATCCTGTGCTTCTTGAAGTCGGCGGTACAACTTAGCCAAACTTTGGCAAGAAAGGACCTCCTCTTCGGCTTCCGCCTTGCGCTCATTCTCGATGTCTTCCCAGCTCTCCTGCAAAAAGTGGATGTGTGATAAGGTGGCAAGGTAGGTATCCATTCGAGCATACGCCAGCTCATAATCACGATGCACTAACTCCATCAAGGCTTCTTGAAGGTACGTCATGCGTGCGTCAGCCCGGAGTTCCGTCCCAATATTCCATATTTTTGGCGCCGAAGAAAAGTACCCTTTGAAGAATTTTTGATCGCATAATCGGCTGGTAGAAGACGCGACCTCAGTACATCTGGCAAATAGCTCCACGCATAAGCTCTTCACAAGATCCTCGGTAGGGTTGAAAACCATTTCCACGTCGGTTGGCTGAAGGAGAACCTGGAATCCAACTTTTCGTATTTCCTCCTGTCCCTGCGACCTCAGCGTGTTAATAAAAATCTGTGCAGTGGAGAGAACATTACGGAAAATGTTCTCGCTAGTAATAAAATCAATAAGACGAATAAATGTGTCGACCTTTGAGTACTCCACAATGCTACGCTTCAATTCGCGCATCTTCTGAAATTGCTCCTCCCGTCCATCTAGCATGGACTTTGTTTTCTTCTGGGACCGCGTGGGCTGGTTGTCTCCAGATGTAAGAAGATATTGCTCCAACGCCTCACGAGTGTTCAAATCCGGTACATCCGCCCTGCTCTGCAGAATACCAATAAGCTCTGCAAGCTTTCCTTCAATACGTTCCACAATTGTATTGAAGGTGCCGGATACCTTCTGTCGCTGCTTGGCCTGGATGCTGCGAAACTCATCCACAAAATAATCGTGCTTCCCTTGTGGTTCGTAGTGAACAAGGGGTGCAGTAGAAAGCTCATTCGCTGATTTGAGTAGCTCCAAGCAAGGACCGGAAAAGGTCGCCTTGGAGCTAAGAAGGGTTCTTGATAGCTTTACTCGTGTTGCTGCAAATTTCTTTGCACGTAGTTTGTGGTACAAGCGGAAAAATGCCTTGCCGAGGAGATAATTCTTGAAAAAAGGAATTTTTCTCAGGACATTAAACAGAGCGGACTCCTTCATCCACTCAGCAAGCGTGATTACCTCTGAAGGATTTCCAGGGCGAACATGAACGACGCCAGTTGCACTTACTATGTAGTGCTCCGGATCCTCCAAGCCATTCGGTACGACTAAAAGGTCGTACGGTCTGAACTCCAGTTTACGCTGAGCACAATTGAGAAGCACATACTTGACATTTGTCGTACTTCCGTTGGCGGAAAAGAAGGCAATCACATCCTCATCTGTCTTCAAAGCCTTGATAAGAAGTTCGTCGTTGGGCGCGACAGTTGTCGCATCGGAGTTGTACTTGGGCTTCCGACTTGCTTTCTGTATCATACGCAGTACCTCGACGTCCCTATCATCAGAGACGCAGTACCCGCGTATAGCCAAGTTGCGAGGGGACGCACCTCGCTCATGAACACTACGCGCTGCTGCTCCAGGTGTCACAGCGCTACCCTTAAATGAAAAGCTCTTTGGCGCCTGGAATCTATATAGACACTGTGGGTTACTAGTCATCTCGAGGTTTCTATTTACATTCTCCTCCAATTGGTTGTGAGGAGGGCTCACCGGACGCGCGCTCCTTTCGAGCTTCTTCTTGAAGTTTAGTCTAGACGGCTCCATCGATAACAATGCTGCGCTTGCGCGTGTGAGCGTCAAATAGCAAAACTAGAGAGATGATGATAAACAAGAAAAGAATAGTTTCATACAATAAATGCAACAGCAAATATAAGATGATTTTGAGAACTGATCATTGTACAGAAAAAAAAGAGAGCTAATAAAAAACGCAGTACATTGCACACACAAAGAATGTACTACCAGCGTCAGTATTTTCAGTAACAAAAAGGGTGTTTTGCCGGTGTGGTCGTACTTTTGCCTCTTTTGGCGCCCGTTCCCACTAGGCAGCGGCGCGATGAAGGGAGGGCGGCCGGTGTGAGGAAAAGGGCAAGGCCCCAAGGCACAAGAAACCCACCCCCAGCCAAAAATAATGGGGGGCGGTGTTGCGGGCGCGGTGGCTGGGCATGGCCCGGCCGGCTCCTGCGCGCGCGCGGCCCCGGCTGGGGCCCGGGCAGGCACCGCCACCCCCCCCCCCCACGCGCCACCAAGAGCGGCCCCCCCCCCAACGTTGTTTTCCC
>JAODGE020010793.1:0-18022 GCA_027574965.2 Ecitophya simulans
ACCTAACAAAAATAGTTACTAACAATATAATTTTAGTGGAGCAGAATTTATATGGGACGAAGAATGTTAGGGAGGGGGGGAGAAGCGAAGGAGTCAGAGCTATACAATAACCTAGAAAACCCCTCAATAACAAGACCTGCAACAAGAGTGAGGGTGTAACTTCCGCCGTTCCAAAGTAGTGGACTTCTCCCAGAATCATTAAAAAACACGACTTTCGTCTGGTACCCCCAGAAGTTCCTTTCATGTTGCGCAGTCCCCCCGCACACACGCACACAAAAAGATAATAGAAGTTTACAAAGGCGACACTTCAAGGAGCAGTAACAGAAGAAAAATTGAACTGATAAAAAAAAGTCATGTAGAGTGAATCCAGAGGGACTGCACAGCACTGTACGGTAGAGTCAATGAACTACTAGAGTTACAGCATACAATATAAACGAGTACGCGAGCACCCCCTCAAACAGAAGTGAATTCCGCCGTAATCATTGTAAATGAATACGACAGGGTAATTTCAGACTAGCAACATCGACCTCACTACCAGTTTTCGAGGCAGGATAGCGTGTGTGTGTGTGGAGGGGAGGGATGCATGTAAAAAGCTTGTACGTGGTGCCTATCCAGTGCATCAAGCATTGCTGAATGGTAAGATGGTGACCGTATTTTGGAACGAAACGTAAAAAAGAAATAGAAATAAAGTAGCACTAAGGAAGATACTGGATCATCTTGGTATCCAAATAAGAAGTTATCGTTCTTGGAGCATTCCAACGCCTTCCTTCTCTCCGCTTTCTAGATATTTCATTGCTCTTTGCATAAACATTATATATATATATGTGTGTGTGTGTTTAAGGCGTAGCCGCTCTTTCATTTATATACAGTCCTATTAGCACATACAGGGTCAACACGACGATGGTAGTGCTAACCTTTCGGTTATCGTGAAGTTCTCGCTCCTCCCTCGTGTCTTTTCTCTTGTTTCTCTTTTCCCTTTTTTTTCTCATTGTAGAGCATAGATCTCTAGCAGTAGAGGGAGGGGGAGGGAGGGGTGCACAGCTGAGATTTCTCAGAGTTAGCTACGTCAGCGTTGTAGAAGCTATCGGCTGGCTCTTGTGTGCTGACTTACTCGCCAGATGTGCTAGTCCGAGGTCGACTCTGGAAAAGTGGGCTGCCGGGTTCCGATTGGGGAAAGTACCCACTACATACTGCTGAGGAGATCGCCGCGCCATCGGACTGTAATCCGAGATCTTGTCAGAGGGACTGGCCACTGGCCACTGGGGCTCCGTGGGGTTCACTGCTGTAGAAATGCTCGAGTTCAAATTAAGAGATGGTGCGGCTTCTCCTATCCGTCTGTTAGTGAGAGCATTTGACAGCCCGTGGGCTGGCGCTCCGGCTATCTGTCGCACAGATACGACCTCAGACGTCCTGGGTGGGGGGCTCGGGGCTGCGACCATCTGCAATACAATCCCGGGCCCCACTGGGCTTACCCCCGTCACACTGCCCTGTGCCGCAGCGATGTTACCCGAGGTCTGTGCCTGGGCCACAGGTATCTTGGGCGTAGTGCAGGGCGAGAGAGAGACAAATGTGGTGGAGTCAGCTGATTGCAGGGTCCTGGGGAGCCTGGCCATGAAGGACCCCTTTCGTCCCGGTGCACTGTCCAGTAGAGGTGTTAATCCAAGAGAGAGATAATCGCTGACAGAGGCCTCCACATGCGTATTTGACTTATTTTCAGTCCTACTATTCCAAAAGTCACTCACAAGCCCCATCACGCTCTCCTGATGTTTCTGCGCAATCGACTCCCGTTGCGTTCTCTTCCAGCTGAAGCTGCGACCCCAGGGTGACCCACGACCCCACCTCTCTGGTGGCAACGGCCTAGGTAGCGCTCTCCATCTGCGGCTGCCCTGCAGCTTCAGAGTTGGACACGCGCCGCCTCTCTCGTACAAGAGCGATACAATCCCCGAGGGTGGGAGATGGCGCCAGATTGCCTGATGTCTGCTCCGCTCCCCTCAGCTCCACCGCCGTGGGTTGGTGAATCTCCTGAGGGGTACAGAGAGAGTATGTGTCACCGTTCCCGACGGAATGACTGTCCACAACGGACGCGTGACGAGACCGCAGAATGAGGGACTGCTGCGAGCGCTGCTGCTGTAAGTCGGCGATGATCATTTGCATCGCCAAGTCCTTCAGCTTCGATTCCAGCATCTGCTTACGCTCACACAGCTTCTGCAGGCGACACGACCACACGCATATGACAAGTTGAACGAAGGCGAGAACTAGCGTGAACACGGAAACAACAAACACTACAATCAATATAACATACGAAAAGCCCACACCACACTTGGTGCTCGCACCCCCATTGCTCTCATTTGACGTTACCTCGTCGAACAGTTCCCCCATTGCGGCGTTAAAGAGGCTGCATACACTGTCGCCACACTTCATGCTGTCCTGCACCAGGTTGATCTCCGCAGCCATCGCACAGGTGCACCACACCGCTGACACTACCGAGGCGATCGCCGCAGTCCAGAACAGCGCGGGCTCATACTTCCTATGTAGATCGATCTCGTTGAGTATATATTCCACTGAGAGCTTCTTTTCCCCGACGTACACCGCCTTCTGCGAGATATCCATGCATGCGTAGCCCACAAGCACATCAATGCGCGTCAGAAACCCGAAGAGAAGCACGCTCGAAACGGAGACCACGAGGAAGCAAATACACGCTAATATACACGATGCTAGCACAAACCTAGATAAAGAGGACACATGACTGCTATCGGTTCCACACGATATCCCAATATCATAGCCAAATACGAACTGTTTGGTCGCTTTCTCGTACACACTCACCACATTGGTTCTGGACCCCAGTGCCGCAACAACATGGTTCACAGAGGGGAGCAGTGGCAGCACCCCCAACATGCTACCTCGACCAGGACAACGGCCCCCGCTGATGCAGGTGTGCGTCAGGCCAAGCGTGACATCTAGCTGCGGAACCAGCAGAACGGTCTCGCCGTTACTGCCATTTTCCACATACACATTACGAGAGACTGAGATGCCTACAAACGTGTTTCCAATCACACTGACTAACATCAGCAACAGTGCGATGGTCGAGACAATGAAAATCACAAAGGTAATGAAGTACAGCACGACTGTAGCGGCAGATGAACGAGCGTGTGACTTATCGCTCACGGCGAAGGAGGGGTAGTTCACATTCCCTTCAGAATTTTGAAGTAGACGATGCCCCTTTTCCTTGGTGTTCAGCGTCGCAATAGTGCGTGATACGGACGGCGGTGAGGATGCAGTCAGTGCTGTGCCGACGGTGCACTTCGCCTGCGATGTGCTCGTGGACATTATTCAAACTAAGGGAGAGACCGAATGGGGGGGGGGGGAGGAAAGCAGTACACTCGCAGGTTTTTTAAAAAGAAACCTTTAAAATAATACAAACGAAACAACACACACGCACACACAAACCGTAGATTCTATCAGGTGCACTTAGAGAGATTTGATTCCAGCTCTACAAGTGCAACCAGTAACAACAACGCTGCTAATTCCAACCGAACAGAAAGGCAGAAGCACAACAAGCACCCCTGTCGAAGGGGGGAGAGAGATGACCTGTGAACACGTTTGGTTGCACAGACTCGCGATGCCCCAACAATTTACTATTCCACGTTTCTTCCTAATTTCAAATGAGTGAATAGTCTCTTTCAGATGCTCAAAGTTCTCTATCACTCGGGCACCAACATACAGTGTGTGTGTGTGTACTTTCTTTACCGTGGAGAGCTGAAGGAACTCAGAGAACAGCCAACTACAATGAAGAGGAACAGAAGGGAGTGATGTACTTTTGCTTAACGTATGTGATATGTGAGCTTCTTCTTACATTTACTAGAAAAAAAAAAGAAATGAAGAGTATTTATAAGTGTAGATCAGCGAGTGTGTGCGTTTGTGTATATATGAGAGGTCACTTGTTGCCTTGCCTTCTCTTCTCAACGGAGAAGCAGTGCGGAGGAAAACAAAAAACGGAGGTAGAGACCTTATGTGCAGCCCCCCCCCCCTCCTTGTGATCTTGGAATGGCATGGAAAGAGAGAGAGCGAAGAGAACGCATGGAGATGCTAATAGCTAGGCATTGGATGCTCATTCACCTCCGCTGGTGGTGCTCGACCGCTTTCACCATTCGCTGCTCCGCCTCCTTGTCAGAGTCGCCGAGGTGATGGTATGTTGTATTTTGTAATGTATCTATAAACAAGTAAATAACGATTGCTACACTGACTGTATACATGCACAACTGACCCACGGCAAGTCATGAGGACAAAAACCAACAAGCGAGAAGAAGTGAGTGCACACTAGTTACATAAAAAAAAACAACGCATATTGGTTGGGGGAGAGGAGGAAGGAGATCTGGAGAGAAGCCATCAACAGCTGCCAATAGTAACATCACACACACACACATACACATAAACACAATGCAGGCCCTCTGTTCCCACACTCGCCACCCCCCCCCCTCCTCCTCTCTGTAGTTGCGTATGTGGACAATTGCGTAAAAGAACGGAAACAGAAAAAAGGGGAGATAGGGCTACAAAGGGGACGCAGAGAGTTCCCCTGATTCATCTGTGTGCGTGCCATCCACTACTCTGGGACAGATGCCTTGAAGAGGAAAAACCCATGGCACCAAAACCGAGATAAGTGGTCACCTCCCTCACACACTCTCTCGATCACGCACAAACTCTCAATAGGGGAGGGAGAAAGGGAACTAAGAGCTCAAGGCGCACACCATCGCAACGCCTCGTCGGATCCAGTGCTTGGGATCACCGGAGGTGGGAATTTCAGCGGTTAGAACGTAGTTAGTGGAGTGCCCCGTCGTACTCAGCGTACCAGCTCGGCGCACTGTTTTATACAGCGGGCACTCGTAGAAGCCACCAGTGGGCTTCACTCGATCAATTGTGGGCTTCAGCCACAGCATCAGCGTCGGTTCAAAGAGTACCTTCGGCTTCGACTCAGCCAGGGTGAGGGTCACTGGGTCAATGCGGGCCCCCTCAATGAACATGCCATGGATGTAACACCCCATCTCTGGCCCGCTCGTGATGGTGCTAGGGTCGACATTCATCCACTCAAAGTCGTAGCTGATCGTGTCGATGGAAATCTGCATCTTACGCGCATAGTTCTGCAAGATGCCAGTGAGGAAGGCCTGCGGGAAGAAGAAGCCCGAGATCCAGTACGCCTTGGGGTGGCCGCGGTCGTACCACATCTGAATCATTGTCAGCCTGAGCACTAGATCATCTACCCAAGCCGCGAGTGCCTTCAGACTGGGGTACGCGCGGTCCACCCACTGCGTGGGGACCTGGTTGTTGTAGATGGACCGGTGCAGGTCCTCCAGCTCCTTGCTCATCACCACCTCGCCCTTGATCGCCAAGGGGAGGCTCTCGAGTGTCTGGTGGATCACCGTGACGAGGCGGTTGAAGCGGATTGCCTCCTGCACTAGCACCGTGTTCATCGAGTCCTCGTACATGGTGGGGTACTTCTTGCGAAACTTGTCAATGTCGAAGGGGGCACTGATGCGTTTGTCAATGATGCCGGCCAGTTCCGCCACCACCTCGTCGGGTGACTTGCCACTCGCCGTCTTTGGCGCACTCTCACCCTGCAGGAGCACAATTGCCGCCAGAGTTTCAAAAGTCTCCCCGCGGGCGCAGGTGATGTCAGCGTTCTCGTGGAGTCCAAATGTCTCCGGGTTCGTGTTGATTGGCCACGACGACACGTACTCTAGATACCCCTGTTGGTTGGTGACCGGGATAGACTGGTACTCGCTCAGAGCGGAGAAGCAGTAGCCGTCGTCCATCACCTCCGGCTTCACGAACGTCTCAAGAAGGGTGTTGAGGGTACGTCGGTCCCAGTCATCCGTCACACGCCCGCCGTAGTGGATGTTGCCACTCAGCTCCTTGATCACCTTGTAGGGGACGTCTTCGTACTTGTCCAGGAACATCTTGATTTGGTCCTCGCAGCAGCCCAGATCGCCGGAGGTGTACTCGTAGGCAATGTTCCAGCCCAGCGGGCCGAACTTGCGGCGCTCTTGGATAAGGGCGTGGAAGAAGCACATGGAGAAGAAGAGCTTTTTGAACTCGCGCGCTTTGCGGCACGTCTCTAGGTAGTCGTTGCTGTAGCTGAGAAGAGAGCGCGTCACGTTCGCTTGCATGCCCTTTGGAGGCTCGTTCGTCATCTTTACACCGTTCTGCAGCACAGAGACTGGGAAGTGCGGGCTCGGCATCGAGGTCAGCCACAGGCGGAAGCTGGGGTGGATGTTGACGGTCATCGACTCCACGAGTCGTTCTAGCACCGGCATCCACGAGGTAGCCAGGTGGCAGTTCTGGAGGAGCACCCACGACCCATTCTCCATCCCCTCCTGCATCATGCGCTCGGCTCGCGGGCCCTGCCCCTGACCCAGCGAGATGTCAAAGAGCTTCTTGCTCATGTGCTGCGTATCCGCGAACTTCCTCCAGTCCTCATACGGGTCGGCGCCCTGGGAGAGAATGAAGATGAGCGGCGTCAGGGATGTGGAGTCCTTGTAGGAGGTGAGCAGGTCGAAGGGTGGGGGCCGGATGAAGCGCTCCCCCATTATCTCCGTCACGAAGTCCTGTACGGCCTCCATGAGCTTGTCGGGCCGCAGGCAGCGCAGGAACATCATGCGCTGGATGGAGGTGAGCTTGTTCGCCCACTCCCCCTTCATCGGCTGGCGGTGCGCGTTTGTAGACATAAACATGCTGCGGTAGTGGTCGAGCTTCTCAACCATGTGCGTCGACAGACCGGAAAAGGCTTGGAAGTTGGTGGAGAGATAACACAACTCGTTCCACGTCGACGACGTGAGCCACGAGTCGTCGGGGTTTCCCGTAGCCTTCTCAATGAGCGATGGGCCCTGAAGAATGAAGCGGTACTCGTCGTCGTGGATGAGGCCGTCTTCCTGCTGCATGATGCGCACACACAGGAAGAAGGAGAACATGAGCTTGTGCTTCTCGAATAGCGACCGGCTAATGTTCTGGTAGAAACTGAATGTGAAGTAGTCCTTCAGGTTGTCCAGGCGCTCCTGCAGGTCATCGGAGCGCGCGGCCTGGTCGATGCCCACGATGAAGAGCTGCACAAACCACTGCAGTGAGTACTGATACATGGGGTCCACATTGGAGAGCGTAGAGCAGCAGAAGTACAGGCACGAGGAGTGCTTCGCGATGGGGCGGTACTCTTCTCGACTAGAGTTGATGAGCACCTCCGCCTCTTCCGCCTCCGCCACCTTAGCGGTGATCTCGCTCGTCTTCTCCTTGGACTCGTTCAGGTAATCAATAAGCTCCACATCGTCAAGAATGTCCCCCTCTACCTCCTCCAGCTTGCGGAGAATGGTCTTTTGGATGTGCGCGAGATCGGCCCTCATGGCTGCGTTCTTCTGGATGAGGTCGCTGCGCTTCATCTCCAACTCCTTCCGCTCCTGGCCCACGACGACACCGAGGAGCTGGTCCTCGAGCCCTTGCGGTGTGATGAAGAAGTTCAGGAGAGTCACCCGCACCAGCACTTCGGGGATGTAGTGGGGATTGGGTAGCTTAGTCGTGATAAAGAACTTGAAGGCGTTGTTCCATGGGATCGCAGTGTCGGATATCCGTATCATCTCGGTGCCGCCCTGCATGAACGTCTGCCGGTTCAGCAACGGGTTCAGACTTGCGTCGATGTCCTCGCTGACGTTCTCTAGCAGCACTGCCCGCCCGGCGCGGATGCAGTACTCAATACGCTTGATCAAGTCCTTCTGGCTTGGCTTCAGCACCTCCAATGTGTCGTTGTAGGTGTTCCTGATCCACTTGTTTGCCTGTGTTTGTGGGTCGATGAGGAGTGGCCAGCGCCGCGCGTTGCTGAGAATGAGGGCGTTCTCGATGGACAGCGCATCCATGGGAAGGCCACCGATGCCCCACGCCTGTGTCTGCACTGGGTCCTGCAGGGTGTGAAAGACGGACAGGTTCGGGCTGTGCAGGATGGAACGGGACTGGAGCTCGCGGCGCCACTCGTCAATGAGGTCCTTGCGATAGGAGGCCGTGAATGGGCCACAGTACGCGACCTGGCCGGCCGCGGCGAGCATGTCGCCCATCAGGTACTTGGCGGTCTCGGTGAGCTCCTCGATCGACTTCGTCCAGTTCTTCTTCTCCCCCGCTAGCCCGTCGACCAGCATCGCCGCGCGCTCGAGCTTCAGCTCTGTCCTCTTAACCGTCTCCTCCAGCTCCTTCATCTCTCGCTCCGCGTTCTCCTTCTTCTCTTGCATCTCCGCCAGCAACCGAGCCACCTCGTCCAGGCGAGCCTGTGCCGCGGCGAGCTTTGTTAGGGCCTCCTTGTTCGACTCCTGCGCCACCGCCAGTCGCTGCCGCAGCGGCTCCACCTTCTTGTTCACCTCGTGGAAGCGCACCATAGCGTGCGTCCATTGGCACATCGCTGCGCAGGCCTGACTCGCGCCAGCAATCTTCTTCGGGGTGAAATCCTCCGAGTTCACGAGTGGCATGACCTGCTGGATTAGCTTCTCGGGGATATGCTCCTTGTTGAAGTTGATGAGGCGCTGCATGAGCTGGTTGGGGTTGTTGAGCAGCTGCTCCTTCGCGGTGGACCAGTAGTCGGCCTTCTTCTCCTCCATCGCGTTCGCTGCGCGCATGTTCGGCTTGATCTGGAAGAGGATGCAAATACCCTGCATCGTCATGATGACGCCAGCGGTGGGAGCCTTGTAGCCAGCCACCTCCGTAATCTGCGACGACTTCAGGTTCTTCAAGCTCTCCAGGGCCCGGTCGAGCTCGGGGAGCGCCTCCGACAACTGGTCGGCCGCCTCCTGCTCAATCGCCGCGCACTCCGCCTGCACCTCTGCAACGGCCTCCTGTTCCCTCTGCGCCTCCTTCTTTGTCTCCTCCGCGGACGCAGTCTGTGCCTCCATCTCGGCCACGAGTGCCTTAATAGACTCACTCTTCTCCAGCAGCACCGGCTGGCTCTCCGCGAGCGTCTGCTGCAGCCCCGCCACCGCGTCCTCCGTCTCCCGCAGCTTCGCCATGCCGTTGACAAGGCGGTTGCGAGTGGTCAGTTTGGCCTCCGTCTGCGAGGTGAGCAGGGTGCGGAAGGTGTGGAGCACCTCCAGGAAGGAGGTGGGCGTCACGTAGTTGTGCCTGCGCGTCTCCGCGAGGAAGCGCTTCGACATCGCCTCCACGCTCATGTGTATACAGACGCACACCTCCGTGCACGCGCTCACGTCGTTCGCGCCAGAGAGGAGTTCGAGGGAGCCGAAGTAGTTGTGCGCCACGCTGCGAAGCGCCTGCTTGGGCCACGCTGAAAACCAGTCGATTGTGCAGCAGTTCACGAGTGCAGGGAACATGCGGAGGCGCCCGCGAAAGGTCTCACCGAGGGGTGACATGCAGAGCGAGATGTGCAGGTTCGTCCGGCACGAGCGCACGAAGCGGGCGTAGATGCTCACCTTGTCCAGCGGCACGTTCTCAGCGATACAAATCGGCTTCATGGAGTTGAGCACGTCATCGAACTCCTGGCCTAGAAACAGGTTTGGCACCTCGCCAGAGTTGAGAAGGTTGTTGACGTCTTCCAGCATGGACTCATGCACGATCTGGGTATCGGTGAAGAGGAAGAGAAGCTGCTTATTGCGGAAAGCCACACGGCGCAGCATTGACTTGATGTCCTCCCGCCACGCGTTGGTCGTGTAGCCTTTCGAAATCTCAACTTGCGACACTTCAAATTCGTTGAGGAACGCCGCCAGCCGTGACAGCGACTGACGGCCAGAGCCGCCGACGCCTAGCAGTAGCACATGACCGTTGGCCTTCCGAATCACGCGCGCTATACGGCACACGTGCTGCACCGCATCCGCAAACATGACCAGCGTGAGCTTGTGGCTGGACAACTGAGCGTTGTAATCCTCCATCTGCCCCTCCAGCGTCTTCACGAGTGCCGCAAAGTCCCTCACCTCCTGGTACACACGCGCCTCGTTCTTGGAGCCCATGAAATCCACAAAGAGCAGGTCACTCGGCGCACCACTGCCATCAACAGCGGCCTGCGGCGGCGGCAGTACCTCCTCCGTGGGGACCTTGAACTGCTTCTGGATCTGCTTCTGCAGAAGCTTGTCGAACCACTCTTCGTCAGCGGCGTTGGTGAGGCGATCCTTGAAGGTGCGCATCTCCTCATGCGCCCACAGCCGGATGAGTGCGATCGCCGAGGTGGTGGTTCTCGGGGTGGCGTTGATGACACCCCCCATGATCTTCGACATGTCACGCAGGTTGAAAAGATAGTGCGGGCGTGCAGGGGTCGGACGGAGCTCCTTAGAGACGGTGTTGAACACCTCGATAGAGGCAGCGACAAGCGCCCCGGTGCGGCTGCGGATGTCCTCAGGAAATGGGGCAAAATAGCTGTCCAGGATGGAGATGAAGATGCGCTTCATGTTTTCGTCGTCGATCTCTGGAAATGCAATTTGATTGAAGTGCCGGAGGAAACGATTGCTGATCTTGTTGCGGCCGCCGCCGGGGGGTCCCATGGCCCCAACGTACAATACGTCGACAATGTTGAAGAATTCACGAGTGCGCCGGTCGTACCAGCCTCGATAGTCCATATACTGCCGCAGAATCTCAATTGGCGGTTGCGCGCCGTACTGCTCCTTCATTGGCATGTTCATGTCATCGATCAGGACAATGAACTTCTTGTTCAGTGGCGCGCCCCACACCTGCGGGGAGGCGCGGCGCCGCACCTCGAACTTGGAAAAGATCAGATCCTGTGTCTGGTTGGCACTCGTGCGCGCAGAGAAGGTGAAGAAGATGGGCGTGAACTCCTTCGGCATCTCGCTCATGAGGAGCTGCTGAAGCAGGACGGTCTTGCCAGTCCCGGTCGGGCCGCAGCAGAGGGTGTTGAAGGAGTTCTCCAGAAGAAGGCGGTTCACATACTTGTAGCGCGCCACGTCGGCGGTGGGTACAATGAGGTCCGCCATGTTGGTCTGTGTGACCTGCACTGAGAAGGCCGGGAGCCGGTCGTTCCAGGACACCCATCGCCTCTCGTCCTCGATGAACTCGTAGTCCTGCAGGCACCCAATGACAGGCAGGTCAATGTTCACGTTCCGCAGACGCAGCTCGTCCCGCAGGAACTTGTCAAAGCGCTGGCGACTCACCTTATCACCGGTGGCACCGAACGACCATATAATGCTGAATACGAGAAAGTGCAGATTGACGTCGCGTAGGAGGTCCAGGCGATCCTGCGGCACGTCGTAGGTGCGGGTTGGCGTGTAGGGCACTAAGAAGGAGGCAAATATGTTGAAACAGGAAACGACCAGGTTGGGCCAGACGGACGGGTTGTACTCGGTGACCTGGGTCTGCACAAAGTGAATGAGTGCGGGGAACAGTTGGTCGCACAGGTCCTGCAGATTCTCCTTGTAGGGGTCCATGGAGTTGGGCAACGAGAACATCTGCCAGCTCCGAATGAAGTTGGTGACACCAATGCAGGTGTCCGGCTCCATATAGATCATACCCGCACGCGAGACGGTGGCCGGGGAGGCCACAGCGAGGTCCTCCACTTCGAACCAGCAGTTCATATACTGCGTCATGGCGATGATCTCTCCAGAAATAAGGCAGAGCTTCTTGTTCTCGTCGAGCACCGTGTTCATCGACTCAATCCACAGCGCATCCACCGGCCCGTCGAACACGATCCATTGCCGCGCCTCAGAAGTGTCCCGGGCAGCAACGCGGAACAGCTCACCAATGAGACCGTCACGCCACTCGCCGGTTGCGTCGTCGAAGCCACCGTACAGCTGGGACATGGTGATGGACTTGGGATTGAGGCAGTACGTCTTCACTTCACTAAACCGCGTGTTGCCGAGCTCCAATCGCAGCTTAGTCATTGCGCGCTGCAAGACGCGCGTCGCGGACGTCTTGCCACCCATCGTGGGCCCCACCGTCATCTGCCCGTGCCGCAGCACACTCATTTCATAGAGCTGCACACACTTCTTGATGAACATCTCCGTCGGCTGCAGGTGCATTTCGGCTGCCTTCTCTTCGAGTGTCTTGACAAAGTCACCATAGTCGGACGGGGTTAGTTGCACACCGGGGAAGAGATCGCTAATGATGCCAGCGAAGAGAAGGAGGTCTTCCTCTAGAAACTTGGGAGCGTTCGAGTCGCGCAGCGCGCGCAGCAACAGCACATCCTCCGCCTCATCAGGGTGCTCGCGCTTCATGAGACCGGCGGCTGATATGACGGTGTTGACTGCCCGCATGCCAAAGTCGTAGTGGTCCTGAGAGGACAGCTGCTCAGAGCTCAGGCGGAATGTGGCTACCATCTTCTGCGCGAGCTTACGGGAGTCGGAGTAACCAAATGAGAAGAGGCGGATTTCAGCAATCATCGCGTAGTCGGGCACCATGCAGGCGACGGGGCGGAAGAGAACCTTCAGGTTGTCGGGCAGCTCCGTGCGGCCCGCGTAGCCAGGGTTCATCGTGATGAACACGGAATACGACGGATCGACAAGAATCTCCGTCCCCTCAAAAGGGATGCGGTATTGTCGCGACCGGGCCGCCTCCTGTAGCGAGGACACCTGCTGCGCCACGACGGACAACACCTCCACGTCAATGCGATTAAACTCGTCGAAGCACGCCCACGCGCCCGCCTGTGCGAGGCCTTTGAAGAACTTGCCCATGGAGGCATAGGTCATGCCCTCCTGGCAGTTGAACACAACGCACTGCTTCGCCACCGCCTTGGCCAAGTCCTTCACCGTCTCCGTCTTTCCTGTGCCAGCGGGCCCAGCGGGGGCGCCACCGAGGAACATGTGCATGGCGCCCGTGAGCGTCAGGTAGATGCGATCCGTAAGCGGGGTGATGACGAGTCGCGTGGTGTTGCCGAGGTACTCGCCGCCGTAGCGGAACTGTGCTTCGACCTGGCGCAGATAGCAGTCGTTGTTCTCCCAGTAGCTCCGAAGCTGCGAGACCCACTCAAATGCAAAGATGTTGTCCACCTTGTCCGCTGCGAGTTGCTCCACAATATCCCGCGCGTGCACCTCGATCGTGATGAGGCCGCTGAGGTTCATGCGCTGCAGGTTGGATAAGGGCTGGCGCACGGCCTCTACAAGGTTCATGAGGTTCTCCTTCGCCTTCGGGACGTACGGCGCGAGCGATCCGTGCTGTCGCAGCGATTCCTCGCATTCGAATGTCCAGATGATCTGATTCACCGCGATGGCCACCTGCCCTGGCGAATTCAGAATGAACTCCTTGTGATCCATGGTGGCCACGTCCTTCACGCCCTTGTCGAGCTGAGCGCGCATGGACATCTTCATCATGGCCTCGATCTCGGTTAGCCAGTTCTCCACGTACTTCCGGGGAAGCACTGATTGGCTAAAGGGGATGTATTCCTTCATTTGCGAGTACATACCAAACATCTCGTTGTCAGGCGCCCGCATATCGATGCTGGCGATGTTCTCGAACAGTTTGCGGAACTGTGGTTGGATCTTCTGCGGATCGCGAGCCTCGGAGAGGATGGCGAGCAGCTCGTCATCGGAGAGGAAGTAGAAGCGGGCGAAGGAGGCGCGTTTACTCTCGAGGTACTGGTTCAGGCCCTTCTCCACCACCTCTAGCATACTGTTGTTCTCCTTGAGCAGCTCCAGACAGCGGTCAGTGGTCTTGCAGAAGGGCATGATGAGATCGATCTCACTCGCCTTGTTGGTCAAGAACTTCCAGTTCTTGTTCACCTGCTGGAAGCGCTTGAACTCATTGGGTAGCTGTCGCGCAATGTCCTCGGACTGAAAGATGGGCTCCAGGTACAGCCACGACTTTTGGCACACAAGCCACTCGTCCAGGACGTCCTGGACGAGCTTGAGAGAGGCCTCCCACTCCACAATCTCCTCCTCGAAGATTTTCTTGAACGGAGAGAAGGTGAGTGACTGGGTGATGAGCATCTGGTCGTCCAGCTTCTCCTGCGTGTCGTCGATGATGTCCTTCCCAACCACGTAGCACCCCGTCTCCTTGTAGGGCTTCACCTTGAGACGGAGGTCTTTCCACTGATTCTTCATCTTGGCAAGGGACGTCTCTATCTGATACTCACGCGACGCAATCTCGGAGATGCGCATGAGTGTTTCATCGTAGGCGAGCAAGTCCATGTGAGTGACGGCATTGAGCGTGCTGAGGGTTGTGCCAGGACGAACCTCCTTCCCAATCTCCTTTGACAGCTGATCCCAGTGCCGCTCCTTCATTCCATCCGTGCGCAGGTACTTCACCGTCGGCACAATCGGCTTGAAGGTCTCGATCTTCTCCCGCGTCGCCTCTGCAATGCGCACAAGGCTCGGGGTCAGCCGGGAGTCGCGGGCACACTTCCCAATCGTCTTGAGATTGTCTACAACGCACTGCTCCATTGCGTCCGCATCTATCTCGCTGAACACAGCAGTGTGCCAATTCTCCATCGCCTGCGTCCAGTTGTCCACCGTGAGCCAGAGAGAGGCGTAGGGCTCGAAATCCGTCGATAGCTGGTGCGCTGCGGCGTAGTCCGTCTTCTCCAGATTAAAGAGGCCCTCGTGCGCATTGAAGGTGTTTGCTTGGTCTCGCAGCCGCTGAATCTTGCCCAGCATCTCGCGCACATCCTTCACGATCTCCTCCTGGCGGTTGATGTTGCTGAACTGATGGTAGCCCTCCACCACGCGCTGCATCTGCTCCACCTCCTTCTCAAAGGTCTCCTGGGAGCGGTTCATTGTGACCACGATGCACCGCTTTGTTTCCTCCAGCTCCTGCATGCGCTCGTTGATGGCGTCGTCGAGCTGTGCCGGCCACCCGATCGCCTTCCACTTCCTGTTGAACTCCTCCTCCGAGAGCGCGCGCTGAAAGAGGTCCATCAGGTCGTGAATCTCCTGTGCCTCCTGGCTGAGTACCTGCAGATCAAACACCTGCTCGGGGATTGTTTTGATGAAGTCCTTCGTGGCCACGATCTCCTCCGGTGTCTCTGTCGGCTTCATGAGGGTGTCGTAGAGAGCGGAGAAGCGCTGGTCCACCTCCTCCTCCTTGACTAGCGCACGTTCTGCCATCACGTTGAGGATCTGCGACGCCACCTGCGCGCACCGGTTCGCAAGGCGGCGCCGCAGGTCCGCGCAGTCCACCCGCACGAGACCGAGGTCGATGTCGTCGGGGATGCTGTCTACAATGCTACGCTGCCGGTTGAGATACTTCTGCACCTCCGCCTCCACACCACGTGTGCGGGCAAACCGCTCCTTGAACTCCTCAATATAACTGTCCCCGTTCAGCGTGACTATGTCGTCGTAGACTTTGAAGGTGGCGAGGTACTCGTCCATCAGGACAGTGGTGCGTGCGAGCACCACGTCGATGCGCTCGAGACAGGAGATGATGAACGGGTCATCGGGAGTCACGGTGGCCACAAAGGCAGTCGCGGGATCGTACAGGAAGTCGAACAAGCGTCGCTCCACCGTGCGAATTTCACTGTGAAGGGACAGGCAGCGCTTCACAAGCGTGAAGAGCGTTGTGCGGATCTTGAGAGTGGTGGAGCTGTACTGCACGACCACAGTCGCGGCAGCTGGGGCAATGTCTGCCGCCGTCGCCTCCCCCCCCTCTGTCTCCAGTTCCTCCCCCTTGCCCTCCTCGGCACTAGCGCCAGGCTCCGCGCCATCTCCGTCGTCGGAGCGCAGTGACGCCACGTCCGGCTGCTTGACCTCATCGAGGAGAGCTACCTTCAGAAGTGGTGCCACCTCATAGGGCGACTTCCGGAGGAAGTACTCAGTAATACGATTGTCGTGGCCAAAGGCGGTGAGTGGGGAGACATGACCGCCCTTTGTGCATTCCACGTCCTTCATGCCCTTCACCACAACAGTGTAGTTGCCAGCGTCTTCAATAAAGCGAGTGAAGGCCTCTATCCCGGTCTTGAGAAAGTGGCGCAGTGTGTCCTGCATCTCTAGATTGATGGTGGAGAGCAGGTGCTGGGTCTTGGAGCCCGCATAGGTGTCATCGTCAAAATACTCCAGGTGAACTTCGTCAGCGCGGGTGAACGGGGCCAGCGCCTCCTTTGTCATGTCCACTGTCGGGCCTGACCAGGTGTCACGCATGAACTGCATGCTCTCCCGCAGCGCCAAGGTCTCGATGTCGTCGAAGCCCATCAGCGGCAGCGGGCGCTGTGCCTCCAAGTCAGATCCCAGTAGGAACACCTGGTGTGCCATCAGCTTGTTGCTGCACTCACGGAACTGCCGTAGCAGGTACGTGACGGATGTGGTCTGAGATAGAAACGACCGCGACCGGAAGGCAGCCGTCACTGCCGCGAACTGCGCCGCGCGTGCGGGGCTCACGCCATAAGTGGGGGCCCGCACCGCGGCACCATCGCCGTACTGCTGCTGCTCTTCCGTAATGAAGGCGAGGTCGCCAACGAGGCGAGAGAAGGAGCCATTCCTGGTATTGTGTCGAAGGAGCTCGGCGTTCATTGTCCGACTGTAGTCCGCACGCACCTCCTCCGCGATGGTCTGCGTGTCGAGGTTACTGGACACTTCCACAAGTTGTGGGGTGCTGAGGGCCATGTAACGCACCCGCTCCAGCACAGCGGCATCGATGGTCTGATACTCGTCGGGTGGGATGGACTCAACATACAGCTCCGTGCGGAGAATATTCTCCGCCGCAATGCGCCGCTTGTAGGCAGCCGCAAAGCGGTTGGCAAACTGGATGGGGTTTTCAGCCTCGAAGCAGACAAATATGCGGGGGAGCTGAAGCGTTGAAGAGGTGCTGCTCTCCCCGGACACACCTCGTTCCACAGAGCCACCCTTACCACCCGTCAACTGAACCGCAAAACGCTCCGTCTCGGCGGAGTAGCCCACGACTCGGGCAGCGACCCAGCACATGCGACCCCTCCCGCCAGGCTGTAGCGCTTTGCATTGCAGGCCCTCTAGTGTCGCGCCGCTCTCCTCGTCTACCTCGTGCAGTCGCCCAAGCCAATCCTCCACGCAATAATCCTCAAACGCATCATCGTCGAAGGCATCGAGGGGGAGGAGGGTGTGATAGGCCCCCATCTCTGCCGAGGTCTGCGGCGTATCCAGGGCAATGCCCCGCTCACGCAGCAGCTCCTCAATACATGGGGCCAACTCTATCCGTGCCCGCTTTCGGCGCAGTAGTTCATTTCGGGGTACCTCCCCGCGCACGTGTGCGTGAGGGGCCATGACCTTTGGCACAAGATCTGGCCTTAAGGGCTTGGTCTGCCCCTTGTACACCGCGGTGGGGGTTGTGACTGCTGACACTCCTGCAGCCTCCTGGCGCGTGGCAGCCGCTCCCGCACGGATGTCGCTGCCGTCCAGCAGCCACGGCGGCAGCGCATCGGCGCCGCCCGCCGCTCCGCCACTGAGCCTTCGGCCTGCCTCTGCCGCTTCTTCGATCTCGCGTTGTTTCTGCTGCAGACGTGCGCGGCGGAGTGCAATGAGCTCCTTCGATGATATTGACATGGAGAGAGGAGTGCGAGAGAGTAAGTGTCTTCTGTTCCTCTGTTTCTGTTAACCTTTTTTCCCTTTGTGATCGTACGCCACCAAATATGAGCCGAAGAGGGAAGTGAAGTGGTGACCACCAACACAACGTCACGCAGACGCGCCTCACAGGCTCTATATATAGAGAAAACCTGGTGGAGATGTGCCCGTACGACTCTTGTGTTGCGAGGAGGCGAGAGATGTAGAGGGAAAGGAGAAGAGAGTGGGATGGATGAACACGGAAATAACTATAGAAGAAAGAGCCCTCCAAAAGAGCACTGATGGAGAGAGCGAGGAAGTGTACTTTGCATCATAGCTCAGCGCTATCTATCCCCTTCTACACGGTGCGAAGCAACACGCAGGACGCCAAGTTGCTACATCACCTCAGTCGGATATGCATATTTAGAAAGTGGTTACAAAATAATTAAATAACACAAACAGTAGGATCGAGCGTCGCTGGAGAGGAAACCTCCAGCACTGCGTGGCATACAGCCCATCTTAACGGCGGACGACGCCCATGGTGCGGCCACCCCGGCCGGAGGTGCAAGTGTGCTGACCGCGGACACGGAGGCCGTAGGCGTGGCGCACAC
>JAODGE020010795.1:0-30447 GCA_027574965.2 Ecitophya simulans
TAAAGTGTATATAAAGTGGAACTTTCAATACACGAAAAATGCTTGTAGCGGTATCGTCAATGGATTAAGGCAACTGGGAACAGCAAACTGGCAAACCTTGATCAAGCATATGTTCATAGAACATATAGGGTTTACCAGGTTCATTTTAGTGAAGATTGGTTCGTTTTTTCTAACTGGAACATTAGTAACTTACGATGAGATGCTGTTCTGAACAAAAATTTGTCACTCTCCATTGAAGGTCAGTTTATTGTTTTATAGCTGTGACATGAATTCATAAAACAGTTAAAAGAACTTATTAAATCTTTTTTAGACATTACTGATGAAGTCCAATCTCCACTTGAGTCTGTTTCAACTTCAGGATTCGGTACAGTTCAATCATAAATGTTAAGCTCTAACGTAGTCTGGAAGTGAAACTCACATCTGCTCATGTATATCCCCATTGATGGCGAAAGATGAAGGTGAGACCTGCAGCTCAGGTGTTATCAAGAATGGTTGGCAACTTATTGGAATGGCTTTTACTAACTGGTATGTACATATTAAAATTTTACTTAACTGATTAATTTTTTATTAACTGCTGACTCCTTACTGTTTTGTAGACAAAGGTACCTCAACTTTCAAAGCCACCAGTGTGGTAACGACCGTCTGATCTGTTTGATTCTGCCAATGGATGCATGGCTACGCTGGTTTGAAGGCTCCCGAAAGCCATGTGAAACTTTAATCAAGATTCCATTGATAACTATTTCAGAGGTGTGCGGCGCGAAGGTAGACAAGATCCGAATCTATGTTTTGAGGCATTCATGACTCGATGCAAAAGTTTATATGCTCAAGGTATCCTGAGGAGCCAGTCGTCGCGTTCTAACTGCGCGCCGGACGGGGCCCAATATATTCACATTGTCAAAGAGTTATTAAATGCCCGCGTCGAATCCGAAAATAGTGTTGTCCAAGTTGACGACCTGTTGTAACTGAATTATTGAATGATCTTTGCACTTCTAGTGCTTAAATGACAAAATTTCACTGATAATTTGCAGTTGTTTTAACACACTCCTAAGAAATACTCTTGACTCGGCCACGACTGAAATATTGAATGCTCTAGTGCTTAAATGTCTAATTTCACTATTGATATTCAGTTGTTTAAGCTTAAGAATAACACTTGATTTTCTTTACTGAAACATTGTTTGAGCATTTGCATTTTCTTTACATCCGAACGATTTAATTTCATAAAAATTGTTTAATAGTTACTTAAACTTAACTATTTAGCAAAGAGACGTTAAAATTTATAAAATAGTTTAAATGTATTCTAGTTTATGGATAGTTCATATAGAATTGTTTATATAATATCCCCAATAAACACTATGCTTATATTCAGTTTCATACATTTATAGAATTGTAATTTTATAAAGGGGTTATACTATACTATTTTGATTGTACTTTACAAAATAAATATTTATATGAACATATTGCATTTTTATTTGTACATTCAAATATAAAGAGTATTTTGAAATATGGCGCTATAGCGAGAACGCTATGAGGATGCACCCACGGCCGGATGCATCACAAAATTGACAACTGTGAAGCGTTTTAAACTTTAACCAAAAGATGCATAGTCCTTATTGAAACGCACCAGAGATGTCAAAGATTCATCGATTAATCGAACTAATCAATTAATCGAATGCAAGTATAATATTTTACGTAAATTGTTATTAATTTATTTGGTTATCAAACAGAAATTAAAAGATAGTAGTATTATGAATCTCGGTTAATAGCCAGAATATTAAGTGTTTGTCTTAGAATCAATGTTTATGTAAGATAAGTAAACACTTATAATTTGAGGCAGGTAAATGTGGTAGCATTGTTAATTTCAACAATATATTAAATATAAATTATGTTTACAGTTGCTATTATCAATTAATTGCTTAATCGATTATTTCAAACATTTTGCCATCCGTAAAAGATGAGTTTTATACGTTTAAATGCCGTTTTTAATAAATTAATTTAATGAATATTTAATTAAGAACAACACTTACACGTTTTATTAAAACTTAAGTACCACTAAATAAAAGCAATAATTCTTCACCAGAATTACCATTTGCAAACAAATTTTAGCACAAAACATTGGCAATAGTATCATACTGGATGTTAGAGGATGAGGAATATTAGTAAAAGTCATGTTTCTTTTTAATATTTTTTTGCTATTTCAGTAAATAGGTTACATAACCACACATACAGTTTGTTTCATACATCGAGTTGTGATTTGTTCAATTTTGGATCGGCACGTGCGCCGAAAACCGGCGATTTAAATATACATTCATCATTTATACACGTATCATACAATTTTGAATGGAACTCGAACGAAAATTCACAGTACGAATGATGTGTGCTTACAAAAGAACCCAAATCCGAACGCGACATTCGTCAATTTTTACAATCTTAATCGAATAATGCCTAGATTTCACGCCGAAACGTCTCTTTTCATCGTCGTTTTTCTCTCTAACATTTTCTTTCAAAACTCATTTTTCACCATTTATTACAATATTACAATGATTATCCTTTAAGGAACGAAACGTTAATTTACGTTTAATTTAATAGTTTGGCTGCTCATTATCTATATTAATATATTCTTTACAATGCCTAAATACCCTTAGATTTATTTATGTAAAATTATCTTTTTTTGTTTGCCGAAACGCTGCCAAACGCGTCGTAATCATCATAATAGTAATTAATTGTTAATAAACAAATCAATAACTATTTTTATTTATGTACAAACTTGAATTTACCGCCGTCTCCTGTCCTTAAAGTCCTAGAATTGTTTTGTTTGCGGTTTCGCGCCAATTTCCTCTTAAAATGTATACTCTTAAAACTCTCTCAAACGATTTGTCGCTCTCGTCGTTATAACTAATAGTAATTTTAGTCGTACTCGTAGTTTTTACTAGTTAAGTTGAAATACAATAATGCCTCGTTAAGTTCACAGATAGTTTTACTTAATGCATCAATTTTGCGCCGTAATTTCGGCAAAATTCAATTGTAACTCTACTATTCAATAAAATTCTCTTCGCCACTGTCCTCGATTGGTTTACGATTTCGTTTCTTTCCACCGCAATGTAATAATTTGTACAATAATTCGACACAAATGAAACTTCTCGCTTCGAAACAAGAACAATTTTAAAATCACTCGAAACATACAACATTCACGCTCTACATTCGCACATCTTTTGGTATTCGTTTCAAAAAATTTTGTCTCCGTGTCAATGCGATAGCAATTCGTCGATTTTTCTGCAAAAAAACCAAAACAAAAACAGACAAGAAATAATCCACGAAAACAAAGCTTCTACATATATTTTTCATCTGTCGTCCTTAGAATGGCAAATTTATAAATGTTTAAACTCGCTAAACGTTAAAGGATAAACATAAAAATAGGTTCGAATATAAAATATAGTTTTTCAAATCACTTAAACGCTAAGAATGGCGGCTACACGTACAAAAAAACTTAAGCTAACTTAAACGTAGACGTTAACGTATAATTATGCCAACATCCTTAGAGTGTTGTGCAGTGTTTAAGTCTTCGATTCGTCCGTTAAACAAACGTAAACTAAGTGGCTAAGTAAATTAAACGTCCCGTACGTGGACAACATATTTAACACTTGTAGAACATTCTTCGGAAACTTAAACAAAATGTAACCCAAACTCAAATTACGCTCAAGTCGTCCTTACAAGTTAAACTTACATGGATCTACGATTAAAATGGCAGTCTGTGGACTTTTCGTGAACTAATGATTACAAAAAACTATAACTAGCCGTAAAATGTAATAAAATAATCAAATAATAAAAAAACATAAATATTACATACAATCAAAATCAAAACATAAAATATATCTTTAAACGAAGAAAGACTAACTTTGTAAAGTTACTTTTTAACCCATTAACTTAAATATCGCTACGACATTAAGCAATAATTGCAGTATAATCTTGTTAGAGCATATCTAGATGGCAATTTTCGTTTTGTTCATGTTTTTCGTAGACGTAGACAAAATGTGTAGACGACAGACAAGGTAAAACGTTACGTATCTCCCCAATTTACTTACATTTTGAAAATTTACCAACTTCGTCTTAAAGAAAATTAAATATTGAGCGATTTATTTAAATGAATTTTTTCGATAGCTTTCATGATTTAGCTGCAATCCTCGTCTGAAATGCGCGTCGGTTTAACATGGAGCTCTCCGTGAGCCAATCACGACGCGCCACGTCACAGTCATTCAAGTGCGAGACGCTAGGTGGCGCTCCGTCGCAAATTGTAAACTTTGCTAACTTTGTTATTTATTAACCAATCAAAAAAATTCGACCTCTCGACCCGCTACGAATTTCCCGTCTCGTCTGCACGGCAAAGAACAACTAAAGCGGAAAGTAAACGCTGAAGAACACAGAAAACAAAATGAAAAATCGCATGAATTCGCTATCGGTAATAGTGGTTATCGCCAAAAATTTAACCCCCTGATTTATAAACGTTGTAATACTCGAATCTCGATTGCGTCTTGCGCCCAGATTCTGATGTCGTCGGATGGTCACGGCAATGTATATCAAATTGTATGCATAATCATGTTAAGTATGCGGTAATTAATTAATTATTGTTGTTTGTTTGTAGTTCATGTATAATTTGTCTTCGATCATTTTCGCGTTTGGTTTTGAATTTTTCTTTGAGTGTACCAGTGTGTCCCAGTTTTCTCGTCGTCAATAAACTAAACGGCTGCCGAAAAGCGCTCCAGTGTGAGTCGTCAGTGTGCGGTGTGTGCGTGTGTGGAAAAACTATTGTTATCGTAAAGGTAAATGGTACTGGTAAGGTAATTATACTCCATTTAATTCTGCAATTCAGTAATTCTGCAATGTAATTAATTGATACGTAATTAATATTAGATATTATGTGGTTTCGCTTCCATCGTTTTTACTGCGTTTTTAACGTGTGTGTATGTGTTTGATAATTTTGCGTTTTTGTAAAAATTTCTTCCATTTGCTTATTTTCGCGTAAATTTCTTTAACCGTTTGTAATAATAAGTATTTTGTTCAAAAACGTTGGCTTGTGTTTGAGAGTTTTCCCAAAAGTGACTTTACTCAATTTCAATTTGTACATTTATTTATTTCTATATACTTTTTTGTTCTCAAGTTCATCATGTTTTCGTTTTCACGCGTCGTAGGTTTTTCGATAGTTTCACGAAACTCTATAGGTACAAAACATTCATTTTTCATTGCCGCACAAAAATTGATCGAGCGCCTTAACCGTTCACGTTAGCCGAAATCCAATGTGCCTCCCGAAGTGAATTGATTCCTGAACATTTTATTTTAACGAATTTTTTCGACATCTCCAACGGTTTGCGAGTAAATTGACTCTGAAATTTAACATCGCGCAAATGAGGACGTCCGTCAACTAATCGCGATGCGCCACGTCACGTTCATGAACGCGGCGCTCGCGAGGTGGTGCAAGACCAAAAACTTCCAACGCTCATAAATCATTCATTTGTCGACCGATTTGAAAAATTCTTTTGCCATTCGACCGTGCGGTTAAAGCGCCATCAACAACTTACGCGTTCCATCAGGTCCGGACCAAACTAGTTTTCGACGGGCTAGAGTTTCGCCTGTCTCGCGCTCCGTATGTTCACCAGATATTCGTTACTTTATTATTACCTTCCTTTTGTAGTTTTTTGGTGTGTTTAAAATGTTATCATCATGCATTTTTAAAGTATTACATTTCGTAGTGTTCTGAATAGATATTATACGTATAGTTATTTATATGTTAGATATTATTATTAGTATTTTGTAATTTTAGCGAGGCGTCGGCGCCGCTTTGCGCTCGCCCCCGACGGGCACTCGCGCGGAGGCGCCGGGGGCTGACGGCGAGCGGCACACGCGCCTCAACGCAAACAAACTCAAGTGTGGTAACGTTTGGTTCCGAACGGTTGTTGCATAGCACAAAAGCTCGGCTTTCATGCGTTTTGGCTATTGCAGTGTTTACACGGAAAACAAATACTTGAAAAAGAACGCTGAATTAAAGATGGCGCACGATGCGCCGTACGGATCCCACACTGAGCGGCCTTGACACGTGCGCGCGTCGCCGCGGCTTTTCTCTGAGCATATTGGTTTTTTTTTATTATTTTTTTATATCGGGCGATTACTTGAGGTTAAGTCTCCTAAGAGCTTAGGCTATGTGCGAGCTAACATCGTCTTCGAACACCTATCTACGGTCAATCGACACTACTGTATGCGTATCGTTAAAAGTTAAAATGCTATTGTACGTTTGTGTGTCTGTCAATAATTATGTGAGATTATGTTTAATTATGCGTTAATTACTAACATCGACGTACATTTATCGACGTGCGGCGCGAACCAAATCCAGTTTGCGCTCGACGCGCGCCAATCGGCGATCGGTTAAATCTGTTAATCGTTAATGTAAACACGTATTCAAGTATTATTTGGCGTTTATTGTTTTTTTTTGTGTTCCGCGACGACGTCGCGTTGAATGTCAAGGCGCGCGGGGATCAAACTTGCTCATTTCTTCCGACCGAACTCTCCGTCCACTCTGGCTCTCACCCTCGCGACAAGATGTTTAACGAACAAGATTCGGGGCCGGCCGTGCGGCTGTTGGGGGCACTGCCGGCCGCTGGACATTCAATTGATTAATCACGAAACGAACTAAACATTGGTGAAAACTTGGACGATTCGCGTCGCCGCCGCGCCGCCGATCCTGCGAGGACCTTCGGCGCCGAGCGAGCCGAATCGATTCGAGTAAACTTCATGTGTGTGTGGTGGGCTATTGCAAATAAATTCTTTCTCTGTTTTTTTTTGTTTTTCTCTCATTTGTTTCTCGCATTTGTTGCTGCTCTCGATTGTGACTTCGCGCAAGTTTACGGTAAATATTTGTCCACTCGGGCGTATAGACTGCATATTTAACGTAAAACCTTCTCGCTTGTTATCCTGCATGTTTCTCTGATTGAAAGTTCTTAGGGCATTGCATGTTGGATTTTTTTTGTTTTTGTTTCTCCGAAAAACGAACGCTTGTCTCGTCTTGCGACTCGACGCGCGTGTTCGACGCTTTTGTTGTTGCTGTCGCGTGTTGTTTTCTTTGCTGTTTCGATAAATAGATATCTGATATACATTCGTAAGATTACTTATTCTGTTATGTAGTTATGGTAAGTATTTTTTTTGTATTTTTCATTATGTTTTATTTGTTTTACGAGTATGTAAGTAAGTAGATTATGGTTACGGAACGAAAATTAAGAGAATATTGTGTGTGGGTGCTGCGCACGCGCGTGCGCGCAGCTTGGGCTATTGCAGATTTTTTTACTTAGTTATTACTCGGACGCGTCGCTGACGGACGCTCGGATGGCGGTCGAGCCGAGTAATAAAGGCGGGCAAAACTTGTGTAGCACTTAGTGCAACCGGGCTATTGTACATTTTTTGGTTTATCTGTTTAGTTTTACTTCTTCTTCCATACATTTATCTCGCAAAAACGTTTTTGCATCGTGTATGTCTGTTGTATCGTCGCGTCCGTGTGGGTCGGTCCGTTTGGGACCATTTCAAGTCAAATTCGGGCGTATTAATTAAAGTCACATAGTGCATGGTGCCTCCGCATCCTTTCGCCTTCTTCCAGCTCTCTTGTCGAGAGGCACCATGGCTCTTTTGGGAAATTATCGACTATTGCATTTTTTGTTTTGTTGTATGTTTGCGGCTTTGATAATTGCTATTGTTATTTATAATTCTGATTCTGGTACTATTGTTAACGTATGACTATTGTTATATTATTGTAAATAGTTGTGGTGTTGTTTTTCAAATTTCGAGTACATAAACGTATCAATGTTTGTGAACGCGTCACATGCACACGAAAATCATTCGCAGACCCCACGCTTTTCCTAATTTCGAAAATCCCTTTGCACATTCTACAAGAGAGTGCAATTCTAAACGTTTTATTTTGAAGAATTTTTTTGATAGCTCTAATAGTTGTCCGCAAAACGACTCTGAGCATTTGCTGGTTTAGTGCGTGCGCTCTCGATGAACCAATCACGGCGCGCCACGTCACGTTCATGAATGGTGCTCCCGCTAGGTGGCGCGCGGTCACAACACCTCGCACATTTAAAACCTTTACAACTTCGTTATTTATTAACCAATTTTGAATTTTCTTTTCAATATTCTACCCACGCTTTAATTGCCTTTCAAGATCTGCGAATGAATGTGTAAATATGACAAATTCACATGCAAAAATTTCAAATAAAGCGAAACAAATGCCTATCAGTAAACCACATAATCGGTTTCAACAGTAAACTCGCTCATATAAAATCTATAAACGTTCAAAACTCGGGCGCGAGGAAAAGAAACGTGAAAAAAAGACGCGTTGTTTCGTGATGCAATGAATATGAACGGTGAAAAAGGTGAAATCACTATGGTATACACACTCGTTAACGTTTAACCCCTGCTCCTCAACTATTTCGTTAACAATATTGATTTATTTAAATATCTATATAGATTTCTGTCTTCTCAATAGTAAAATTCATTTCTATTGTGCTTATCTCGCACTAACGTCTCTCGTCAATAGAAATAGAAATATATTCTTTAAATTTCATCTCTTCAGGATTTATTGTATCGTTATTGTAGTTAAATCGTAATCCTATCCATTCGTCCCTCAGAAAACTGTCGCTAATCTCAAATAAATACCGAATATTGTTTCTCCTTCCTTGCTCCTTTCTCGCTCCTTCAAGTCGCGCTTAAAAGTGTAATTTTTGGTTCCGATTTTGACTATTTTAGTAATTTGGCAATTCACGCTGCATCAACATTCACCAGACATTCATCAATTCGCGCTAGACAAGTTCTCGTCATTCGTTGCGTCTGCACACGTTTGAAATGAAACGATAAACACTCGCAGAAAGTAAATAAAGTTCTTTGTGTATAAATAAATGCTTCTTTTGGTTTCTCTCGCCGCGTCGTTTCGAATTGTTGTTTTTTTTAATTATTTTGATTATCATCGATTGTAAGTTTAAAAGGATTTCCATCGCGGGACTCGATTGCTTTTGATTGCACGAATTTGTCCTAATAACAGTCCCAACTAAATTGCAACTTTTGTTTCTTTTTTTGGTAAAAATTCGGTGTGCGCAAGTCGTACGTTATTGCTGAAGACAAAACATAAACTTCAACAAACGATAACTCCTGCAATTTATGGACTATTTAAATATTTCTTTCGCCAAAAATTAAGTGAAAATAATCTCTGATAATTAGTGTCAAGCAATTTGTTTGAATCTTTTTTTTTTTAACTAATTTTGTTGATAAAGAAAAATATTGCAGGTGTTAACGTCGTGATCGATAGAGCTCTAAATTCTAGACGTTTTAGATGTTTCCGAGTTACGTAATGATTAGCAACGCGGCGTTCTGATTGGTTGAAACTTTGAACGCGCGCAGCCGATTTTCGCGTCGTTTGCGGTTTATGTTTTGTCCGTACGTTCCCGTGACTTCCGAGACACTCGTCCGCTCGTCCTACGCCTAGTCTTAACCTAGCCTAGCCTAATAGTCATAGTTATGTACACAGTGTAACCGCATTGCTCGCTTTCGTAATTTACATCGCCGATGCAGTCGTCTGGATTGATATAATATATTAAATTTATGCACCTAACCTAAAAGTTCAACGCATTCATCCAATTTGTACTATGTATACTTCTCGTGCGACCGGCGTGGGCTTCGCGCCGATTGCGGCGGATCTTAGAAGAAGCCCACGTCCTCGTCGTCTCATGGCTGCTGGTTCTGCTGTTGGCACGATAGCGAGAAGCCGAGACTGCGCGGATCGCTGCCGTGCAGGCGGAGCGCCTGCTCGAGGCGTTGCTCCTGCAGGCGGAGCGCCTCGGTGAGGTCCGGACTGACCTGCTGCTGCTGGCCGTTGGGCGTGCCGGCGGCGTTGTTCGGCGCGTTTGGCGCGTTGCCGCTCGCGCCGCTGCCACCGGCGCCGCCCGCCTGACCGTTGGCCCCGCCCGCCTGGCCGTTGGCGGCGGCCACCGCCGCGGCGGCGACGACCGCGCTGCTCACCGCCTGCTGGCCGCCGGCGTAGTTGCCGTTGTGCCGCAGCGGCGACGGGCTGTCCGGCTGCGGCTGCTGCTGCTGCTGTTGCTGCTGCGTGTTCAGTTGCGGCAACGCCTAGAATAGAACGTTCGCATTCGATTTGTGCCACTCCGACTGTGCTACGAACTCAAGAGGAGGGCGCGCGCGCGGAGGCTGGACTAAGGCGTGTGTGGTGTAGGGTGGGGGGTTGGTGATGGGCGTGGCTGTGTGCGTGCTAATAGCGATTAACCTACGAAACAAAAAGAGAACAAAAAACGCAAAAATAAAGAAACGCTCTTGCTCGATCGGTGCTTAAGTCGACGTGATGTGCACACAGAGGGATGGTCGTTCCGGGCGTGGGATGGCGGAGGCGGGCGACAGTGCAACACGAGCAGGGAAGAGACAGCGAGACGTGTTAGACGAAACGTTTTGGTGGGGGGCGTGAAAATAGTGTTAGTGATGGACAAGCTGTTGACTCGACTGGGACCTACTTGACTCATGGCTAATCTCAGAGCCGTCTCCGCTTGCGACCGCAAGAGCGCCTCGGCGTGCTGCTGCATGCGCAGGGCGTCCTGCTGCTGTTGCTGCTGCTGCTGCGGCGAAGACATGTCCATCACCGAGGAGCGCATCGCGTCCATGTTGCGGATGCTGTCCATGGAGGCGCGCATCACCGACAACGCGTCGTTAGGAATCGGCGGCGTTGACGGATTACTCGAATTATTCACTTGCTGATTGGCCTAATAACAAAACGCCCAAAATGAAAAACCCATCTTATTAACAATCAAATTCAACACATTTTTATTCTCTACACTTTTTTTCTATCTTTAATACCTCAGCAGTTATTAACGTTTTATTTAATTCCTATATACCAACTTTCATAAATCTGGTATATTAGAATTAAACTTTAAGCAGTTGTACCTCCCGCGTTTACCCGGCGATTTTCATCGTCTTTTTGCAAATCAGCTCGATATTAATGTCCTTATTGATTGACTCATAGATTAGCCTTTATTTTAAAGTCATTTCTAGGTTAGAACTATTAATTCATTTTTAATTTTGTCGTTTCTCAATCGATTTTGAGGATTGCTTTACTAAAAATCGTGCAAATATTAACATACTTGTGTGATGCGCATGGCAAGATTGGCAATGTTGACGGCGGCGATGTTGGCGGCGGTAGCGGACGTGTCCGAGCCTAAACCAGGTGGCACGCCGGTCGGATTGACCATGTTGGCAAACAAGGACATGCGGTTGGCATTCTGAAGCGTCTCCTCCATGTTGTACTGTTGGTGCAGTCCATTGTTACCTAAAAAAATTCGTTCGTATTAATGCCAGCTGCGATTCGGTCCATTTTGTGACTTTATTTTGCTTGGATTCTAAGTAAATCAAAGAGTGATATGTGAAAAAGTTGATGCCTCTAAGCGGCACTCACTTCTTAAGATATCGCCTATTTTGGTATTGCAGTTATTATTGTTGTTGTTTATGCCGCCAGCTTCGCTGCCGGCCGATGACAGACGACCGTTACCTGATGAGCTGTCGCTGTGCGCTGAGGGAGACGCGCACATCGGACTAGAACTCGCTAAAAACAAACAAGCCAGCATTACAACCCCGAAAGTCTTACAAAAAGCGACGAAGCAAGCGTTTTTTGTTCTCGAACTTTTCCGATATCTCTAATAGTTTGGCCACAAAATGCGGTTGAAGTTTGCGCTGTGTAGGGGCATGTGACCGCGGCGCGGCCAATGAGCGCGCGCCACGTCACGTTCGCCTAGCTCGCCGCCGCTAGGTGCCGCTCGTACCAAAACTTCAAACGCTCATAACTGCCTTGCCGCCAAACTGATTCGAAAAATTCTTTTGGCATTGCGTTCGTAAAAACGGTCATTACCAGCACCGCCCATCCCGAGTCCCAGAAGTCCGCTACTGGATGCGGCCGACGCCAGTCCGGCGGCAGCGAGCAGCTCGCGATCGCGTCGCTCGGCCGCCGCTCGCGACAACACGTACTGGGCGGCGAACTGATGCTTGGGGTCCATCCGCATGTGCTCCATGTGAGAAAGCAGACCTGCAAGACCAAAATCCACAAAGACGCATGGTTGAAAATTAGTAAACAGCCGCCAGCCCCACACGCGACATTAATAATATCCGCCAAATTCCTTGAGGTGCTTCGATATTTACCAATAAGGACCGATCAAAACAAAAAGGGAAATAAAACAAAAAACCGCGAAATTTTGAAAAGAAATCAACGTAAAAAACTAAACCAACAGAACGTTTAGGATTTGTATTTGTTCAGAGTGTTTCCTGGACCAATTTTGGGTGAACTTCGCTCGAGTGCCAATTTTGTTCGTTTTTTGTTTTTGGTTGTTTGATTTATTGTAGTAGTTGTTGTTGTTGTTGGTTGGTTGGTGTCTTGCTTACCTGCTTCGTGCGTGAACACCGCCTGGCAGACGGAGCATGGCCACATTCGTAAGGAACTTGATAACTGTGAGGTTTCGGGATGGCACGCGAGATGCTTCCTGAGAGATCCTTCGTTTACATAGTGCTTGCCGCACACGGGGCAAGGATGGTTAGCCGTCCTTCTCTTCGCTAAATAAGGATCGATGACGTCAACAAAAGAGAGAAAACGAGATCAAGCAAAGCACCCCAGGGATCGTTTCGTTCTAAGTGTGTAGGTGTAATCCATCTACCGTCCGTCGTCGAACGTTCGACTCGTGCGCCGAAAAAATCACCGAGCTGGCGCCACCGTCTTTTCGCGACCGACCTTCGTTATTCATTAGTCGATTAGTTAGCTCATCGTGGGAGGCGGCTGGGAGACGTCGTGGGAGGTGAGAGGGGAACCGCAAAAGCAAATAAACCATGACTGACTAACACAGTATACTTCGAACGGAACCAAACGCAACGAAAACGAAACCAACTAACTAAAATGTTATCGAATCAACGTGAACCCAATTAGTCGAGAATGATACTGAGCGCATGCGCACGTCACACTCGCACTCGCGCCAACAAAGCGAAAAAGCACCAAGCTTGTTCCCTCCACCGAGCTCTGACCATGATCGCGAGACGAGTTAAGAGTAGCTGAGAGTTGATACTTACTGGCAACGCCGGAGGCGTTCGGATCCTTGTGCGTGTGCTTCATGTGCTCCATGAGCGCTTCACCGCCGAGGAACATTTTGTGGCAGAGCGGACACGAGGTGGCGTTTGGTCCCCCGATGAGCGCCGCATGTTGCTGCAACCGACCAATACACTGCTGACAAAAGGGCGTGTTAAATTTTTCCTTTTCTTGTTGTCAAACCAAGCCAATGTATACACATTGTTACAAAACATGTTTCACAAGTCAGCAAGTCAATTAGGCGCCCTAGCAGTCGCTTGATTTTATTTCGGCGCATTGCGTCGTATGGAGAGTCAAATTCTGAGCGTTTTTCGTCTTCGAAAGATTTCGATAGCTCGCACGGTTTGGGCGTAATTCGTGTTTAAAGTTTTGCTTACGACACTGTGACGTCACGCCATCGGGCGTGCTCGGCCAATGAACGCGCACCACGTCACGTTCACACAACTCGCTCCCGCTAGATAGCGCGCAGCGGCAACATGCGAACGCTCGTAACTTCTATGTTTGTGCATCGATTCAAAAAATCTTTTATGATTTTCACTTGTCACTAAACCTGCTTTTAAAATCAAGCGACGCGTACAATCTAAATTGTTTTTCTTTCAGAATGGCTGGTTTGATTTTTCGTAAACAAATCAATTATTCGCACACATGTAATTAACAATTGACGCAGTATCGTAATTTTAATTGCAGTAGGCCGCGTAGAAAAACGTGAAAATATTTACTTTTTTCAGGCAGACGTCCTCAATTATCGTTTGTTATTGCTGCCGCTTCCTCGTTGTGTAATTGTTCGCAGCGCAGTTTCTAATTAATTGGACGCTCCGATTCGTATGCATATTTCTCATTAAGCAAATTGAAGAAAATTGCTTAATTACGCTCTGCGTGCGCCTTAATACACAATGCGGAAGAGTCAAACATATTCGGAACGATTAGAGATACTTGTGACTTCACAATCGGATTACTTAAGAACCAGTCAAGAGATTTCCACAACCAAAACCCTAAAAAAGTGCTGGTATAATTACCTTTCCCGTCGATCTACTTATTTTTGTTACATATTAGCATGATTTTTAAAAAATGTTTACAAAATATTTAGATTAATAACTTATTATTTCTCCACCATATTTTTCGTAATGTTGAAGTTAAAAAAATGAAGTTATACGCAATGAGAAAATATGCACCTGGATAAATTTCTCAAAATTGTTGCCGTAAATCCTCATCTTTTGCCAATCCTTTCACCCTGTTTCTACCGTCCACTACCCACCACCCCCTCATTCGCCGCGAGAGATTAAAAATTCGAATGCATTAAGTCGGCTCAAGCCTGCAGCGCGAAACAAACGCGAGCAACTTCTGGCAAAGAAAACGTTTCTTTCCGCGACAAACCATAATGAATGATGAATAACTTGAAAGACGCTGCGGGAAATTAATTTAATTTAAAACATGAAAACTTTCAAGTTTATGCGAGTAACGTCGATGCGTTTTTCTCCACGAAGCCATCGAAGTTAACCAGCCGTCTCTGCGGCAAAGTATTGTAAAGAAAAATTCGGAATCCGAACGGCGGCATATCGCGACGAAGAAAGGGTTGAAACAGTTCCAGGGGGTTGTTTTTATTAATCCGCTTTTTTTCATCTCGAAGGGTAACAACTAGACGTGGAGGGTTGAGTCTTATAAAAGGGGTGACGTTGTTTCACCCTCCATAATTTGTGTCTTATGCCGATCACTGGGTCACTATATCAAATTGTGTTTCACAAAATCGATTGAGTTTTCTAATAACTTTTAGTTATGACGAATTTTATGTTATTTTATATAAAAAATAACTTGCACCTTTAACTTAATTCATCCCTAAGTTATTCCATTGTTTTCCGTGTTTCGTAAAAAAACCACAAATTTTAGAACAATGAATTAGAATATTACTAAACAATGTCAACCATTTTTCTAATAGACAAAATAATTGTCAATTAAGTAAACCACCCTAAAAAATTTTACCGTTAAAATCTCCTGCGCCCTTAAAAAAGCATCACGTGGTAAAGTCTAGTGCCGATTGGGTTTTCGTTGACCAGTGGCCGTTGGTCAACGCGTTTCCACCCTCCCGGTAAATTTTTTCCCTATTTCCTCATTTTTCCGCTCTTGCGAATTTTTCCGCCCCTTGATTCGCCGCGCATATGTGTATATAAGGGCGAGGGTGAGCGAACATCGCGCAAGGGCGTTGCTGCGTGTTTTGCGGACGAATCGGGTAAAAACGCGTTTTTACGCGTCGCGCGCGAGAAAAAAACCCGCCGCGAGGGTGGAAGGTAGGGGTGGCGACGGGCGTGTCGGCCGCTCGAGAGTCCAATCCGGACGGAAAAAGAAAAAAACGCGCGCAACGCGGGAAAACACTCGGAAAAAGACCATTCGACGCGGAACGGCCAACGGACGCGAACCTTTGAAAATTCGCAAGGTCGGAAAAAGTCAAAAAAGCGTGAAGATTTTATCGCGACGTAATTTTTCGAGCGTTTGCATACGAAATTACGCGTTGCGCGCACGACAAACACGGCGCGGGGGCGGCTCTAGACGGATGGCTCCTAACGAGGGGTTCGCATTACGCTTTGTTGCGCGAGAAAATTGCGCGAAATCGCCGCCGCGCCGGATGCCCGGCCGGCACTTGAAAAGTAATAAAAGTAACGAGCGCATTGTGATCGCCAATTTTTCGATAATACGTGACCGCGGCTTGTTTGTACTCTGCAGGCAATGAAAGAGGAATTACCAGGGTTTTTAACCCTTTTTAACCTCTTCCTCCACGTCGACTTAACGTCGAATCAATGAGTAAATTTCTGTTGACTTTGAAAATTAATTTCTCAGAAAGCACTAACCGCAGAATATTAAATTTTTTGCAAAAATTTATCAAATATGATTAGCATTGAAAATAATTTTTTCTTTTCCTTTATAAAAATTTGACGTTTACAAATTTTTATTTTTCAAGTATTTGTGATAAATTGCAAGTATTCGGAAAATTATTTTTACCCTAATAATATTATTTTAGAAGTTTTCTTTTTATCAACGGATAATGGCATGCCCAGAAAATATTTAACAACTTAGTTTATCTAAATCGACCTATTTTTACCACTTTTACACCCTTTCAAAATTAGAAAATATTTGTCGCAAAAATTGAGATTGGAAATTAATTTCGCTGATAGCACTAATCATAGAATAATGCATTTTTAGTAAAAATGTATAAAATTTTAGTAAGCATTACAAACATTTTTTGATGATCCATTATAAAAGTTTGACGTTTTTAATAAAATGTTTTAAAAATTTGTGTAAAACATTTCTTTGTATAAAGGGATAGTGGAATGCCAAAAAAAAAATTATATATATTTTATTAAAATCGACCTATTTTTACTACTTTTACACCCCTTCAAAATCATACATATTTGTATAAATACTCATACGAAAATTAATTTCTCTGAACAATATCAACTTAATTTTAACCAAAACAGAAACATGTTCAAAATGTCTTATTCTATTCTCCAAAATTGATTTCGATTCAAAGCAAAGAGGTCATTTTTCTGAAGCAAAAAAAAACGTAGAAAACGACAGTTAATTAGCCATTTTTCGCGTGCGCGTTAATTAAAAACGTTGATAGCACATTTGCGAGTGGCGAAAAACGTTTCCACGTTTCCCTCCGCTCGAGAAGCGCTAACAAGGTGCAAAACGAGGGCATCTTTGCGTTCTTTATCTCTCGCCGCTCGCCGGCGTTTTCCTTTTTTTTCGAGAGGCGGCAAGGGTTGCGCGCTCCTTGGGGTAAAAATGCATTAAACGGTAAGGACGAGCATCTCCAGTGCGGGGGGTTGAAGAAAAAAAAAACCGCCCGGTTTAATTAAGGCACGATTATGACGAAAAAATTACGACGCTGGTAATTTTTAGCGCTTGTTTCGTCATAAACACCCCGACGCGTAATCACGAGCATTATGACTTATCACTGAGAGTTGCGACGTGGCGGAATTAGAAATATCGCGAAAGAAATTGGGCTAAATAAAAAAAAAAATACTTTGAGCGCAAAATTTTCCGAAAATCTCTTAAGCGCAATCGATAGGGTTGTTAAAGAGGTATTTAACGCCGCATGAATTATAAATCTGGGGGGCGGCGACCGAAGAAAAACCCCGTGCGGATTGCGTCGCGCGCGAAACGAGCACTTAGGGAGATTTTTCGATTCGAAAAACCACCTGCGCCGTCGCCGCTGCAACTTTTTTCAACCCCTTCAACCCTTCGCGCGCCGCGAAGAAAAACACGTTTCGCGGTCGTAAATTTTCCACGATTACCTATCATATTTTCTTGGCGCTCATCTGTTTCCACGTTTTCGCTCTGTCGTTACGTCTCGAAGTCGCTCCCTTCGCAGGCCGCCCCCGCATTGCGCGCTAATGCGTCCTTCGTCGAGATTCCCTTTCTGCGGTTTCGTGCCGCGCGGATATCGAGCGTTTTTCTTTCTGATTAATAAAAACATGCGTGCGTCGGGCACATTAGAAATGATCGCATGCTACGGCACATTCGGCGCGTGGGGCGCGGCAACAAATCAACCCGTTTGCGTTCGCTCGCGCTCCGCGAACGTCGAGCCCTTATTTCTGCCGCGCGTCGCAATATCTTTGCTCGCTTCGCTACTTTGCCTGCCCTCTTCGCCTCGCACAGGTTTTCTTTTTCACCCCGCTCGCGCTCGCTTTGTGAAAAACGCCGGCTTATTAATGGCGCACGATTCTCTCGAAAGATTTGCTTTCTTTGCGTACGAATCTGTATAACTCCGAAACGCATTATCAGAACCTTATCAAATTTGCTGGACGTGTTCATGGATATATTTTCTTTTTGAAGAACACATGTATAGAATTGTTTTGAAATTAGAGATATGGTTATTCATTGGTAAAGTATAACCATTTTTTATGAAATTTATTAGTAAGGTTAAATTTGAAAGTTAATTGTTACTAGTTTTAGAAAGTGTAATTAATAAAGTTATACATCAAATTAAAACTTGTTTCAAGAACTTTCTGCTGGTGTATATATATAAATGTTTTTGTAACATATATATCAATAAATAATTATTTTTGTCCTCATAGATATTCTTTCAGCAAAATCATTGATTTGCTTTATGTCCCCTTCAAATTCACATAACTTTAAAATGCATTATCAACATTTTATCAAGGATAATTTCTCCTTTTAACAAACAAAATGCGCAGAAATTTTTGATTTATTAGAAATGAAGTTATTTGTTACAAGGAATAACCAATTTTTTGAGAGTAATAAATGTAATTTATTAAATGACATATAGAATTGAAGCTTGTTTTAAGAACTTCATGTTAGTGTATATATAGTGTTATTTTTAACCTCGATAACATTTTTGTAGCAAAATCACAGATTTGCTTCCTTTTCTTTTGAAATTCTCATAACTTGGATATACATTATCAGAATCTTATTAAATTTACTAGACATATAGAATCAACTCGTAAATGTTTAGTAATTAATTTAAATGTTAATAATAATTAAAATGTGTCTCATTTTAAAGTGAGTTTTTGTAACTTCAAACGTTAATTGCGACCGGTTTAATTAATGCAATTGATCACGATATACATCAAATTAAAGCTTGTTTACGCGACTTTCAATTGGTGATATTTATTTTTGANAATAATTTTTTTTAGTAATATATAAAATGTTTTCGCAAAAAAAGAATTGTCTAAATGAATGCGCTATTAAGTATACCTTCTAATTAGGATACTTAAAAAAATCAAGAAAACAAATGATAGACAATGTAGTGTAGTTTTAGAAACCATTTCGTGTATAAGAATTTCTCCACAATTAATAAAGTTACAACTGTTTTTTGATCGCTCGAGCAAATTTGCCCAATTAATATTAGAAAGTTTTTTGTTCAATTTTAACGTTTAATAACTACCCTGTATAAATTACCACCGCGATGAGTCTGGAACATAATGAAAGCGTAGTCCAAGGGCTATCTAATGACATATACTCGCATCAACTTTGTACCAAATGCGTATAATTAATGAGCGTTTTTCTAGCCGATGCATAATTGAGGCGTCCGCCTGAATAAATGACGCGGCCGATGTGAAAAACGACATTTGTCGTCGTCGAGAAAAACCAAGCGAAAAAGTGAGCGCGTCGCGCCCCGCGTGGAAAAGAAAACGACGGCAATTCTCGGCGGAAAACGCGCCTGAATAATGGATCGCGCAACATTTTCACGCTTTCCCGCTCCGTCGTCGGTCGCGAACACCTGGAAAATCTATAAGCACAACACAATCACGAAAAATCAAAACGGCGAACGCACGACGTCGTCTGAAATCATAGAAAACAAGGCAGAACCTGTCAAAAATCAAACGTGTGTGAATCAAGCAGAACCAAATCAGGATAAGGACGCGTCCGGCAGGACGCGCAAACTCAAACAGAACGAACCGAAGAGCGCTCCGTGCTGGAGACGTAACTTAGTGTATCAACATACATGGCTTACTTTCGACGTGTGCGTGCGCAGACTCGACTCGGTGGCGAATCCCTTGCCGCAGATGTTGCAGTGGAACGGGCGGTTTTTGGCGCGCTCCACCTGGGCGTCGTGATTTCGCAGGTGCTGCTGCAGGTTCGACAGTTGGATGAACGCCCGCCCGCAATCGGGAAGGTGACATTTGTATGGCCGTTCACCTGAAATCAACCAAAAACCATCGATTTTACTTGATGAATGTTTTGTTGCAAATGTTGCGGAAAATGTTGCTTGATTTTAAAGTCACATTACTCCGAAACTATTCACGATAGCCATTTGCACTAAATTGAAATTAGTAGCTAATTTACTTGAGACCGTATGTCTGAAATTTTATTTAAATTAGAATATCGGTGTGGTTTATTCAATTTTTTTCAATTTTTGTGAGAAAAAAAAATGTGCGAACAACAACAAAATATTTTCTGGCTTTAGATCCGAAACGATTATAAGAGTTAATGTAAAAATCTAACTAATATAATTTATAGTCAATTAAGTCGGCTATCTGAAACATATTTAGTTTTGATTGTAACATTAAAAGTCACCCTAATACAAGCGTTTAAATTTATACGTTGTTTTTTTGTACTGAAACTTGTTAAAAAATGTTGTAAAGTTTACAGAGCATTAAAACGAACACGAATTAAGAAAATAAATTACGCAAAACAATAATTTAAAGACAATTCTTTTTTTCTATTTCGCTGCAAATTTATTCGGTTTTATAATAATAAATTTGAAAACTCCAGAATTTTTTTAAAATTTTCTCCAACAAATCTGGATAGTGAAAGACACAACATTTTTAATTGCCAATAATGACAAACTATGACATACTACAAAAAATGTTTGTAAGCTAAATTGTAGTCCATTAAATAAACTATCCGTTACACGTCCTCGTTCTTTTGTAAAATAAAAACCACCCCGCCGACACGCGTCCGAAGCGGACAATCGACCTCGGCCAAATGTCGCCGCGCGTGGGCAACAGTTCCGCATTGTTCCGGGCGCGTTTTGTTGTTCGGCCCGCCGTTGAAATTTAAATTGTTAATCGAAGCGCCGAGCAAATTGCAGCAACTGTCGCGCCACCCGCAACGCGCGTTTTTTATCGCGTCGGCGGCGCGAGCGTAAAAATATGCGTGGGCGCGCGCGCGAAAGGGTTGCGATGTTCGATGTTTCGGATGTCGCCAAGGGCCAAGGTGCGTCCGAAGAGGAAGCAGATAAATTCGATGCGAGGCGGCCCGCGAGCCATATGCAAATCGCGCGCGCGCCGCCGCGCCCGGCGACCGGCTGCCTTAAATTCAACCCTTTCGCCGCGCGCGCGGCTCTCGCCGCCGCGACCGGGCAATAAAAATCGATGCGGATATATATCAAAGTCAACTGCGCTCGCCGGCTATAAGTATACATCAGTAGAACGCGTAATAAACGGTTTTAACGAGGCATTACTTTCGGTTTTGTAAAAATTTTGCTTCTTGTTGTTTCTTTTCCTGTAGGGGTTAATAACTCCCGAACCACAAGATGCATACTATCACACCAACTTCCAGAATGTAGAGAATCCTTTCAACTGCTAATATCATTTTAAATTGTTAAAATTGATTAATAATTAGTTAAAATATAAGGGTTTATATAAAACAGTAACATTTGAAAAATTTATAGAATTTTTTTTATTTTTACAAGTAGGCAACTCGCAAATCCTTAAAGTGTGTCACGTGTTTAATACACCAAAAAAAAACAGATAAAATATTATAGGTAGCAATGCAAAAATGCAAAAACAAAAAGTTAAACATCTTAAAAAATTAATTTAATAGCTTTCAATAATTTTATGGTTCAGTTAAATACATCACTAAAAAACTAAATAAAATTTCTTGTCTAGATCCGTTTTCTGTTTTGCAATATTTCATTGTAAAAATGTTCTTGCTTTTCGTTTCTTTTCTTGTAGGGGCTAATAACTCTTAAACCACAAGGTGCATACTATCAAACCAACCTTCAAAATGTAGAGTATTTTTACAGATGCCAAAACAAGTTTAAATTGTTAAAATTTATTAATAAACTGGTAATACTGTTTATCTAAAACTATAACATTTGAAAATTTTATAAGATTTTTTTAATTGGACAACTGCCAAACCTTTAAAGCGTACTACGTGTTTATTACACCAAAGGAAGCAAATTGTATCTGAAAATATTTTAGCCTTTTAAGAATTAAAATATGACAAAAACTCTAAATTCTACAAGCAATATTATAAGTAGCAATGCAAAGATGCAAGAACCAAAACTGAACCACCTTAAAAAGTAATATAATAACTGTCAATACTCTTATTGTTTATCTAAATATGTCACTGAAAGCAAATACAAGTTCCTTTCCAAACCTGTTTTTTGTTTTGTAATATCTCTTGTTACTTTCTTTGTAGGGGTTAATAATTCTTAAACCACAAGCTGCGTACTATTAAAGCAACCTAGAGAATTTTTACAGCTGCCAATACAAGTTAAATCGTTAACATTGATTAATAAATAGGTAATTTATAAGGGTTTTTATTAAACAGTCGCATTTGAAAACTTTATAGAAATTATTTTTCTTTATGTGTAGATAACTCCCAAACCCTTAAAGCATGCCACGTGTTTAATACACCAAAAGAATATATCTGAAAATATTTCAGCGTTTTGAAAAATTAAAATATGACAAAAACTCTAAATGCTACAAGCAATATTATAAATAGCTATGAAAAAATGAAAAAATAAACTTTACTAATCTTACTAGTTGACTAAATATGTCACTAGAAAGCAAATATAATTTTCTTTCGGGACCCGTTTTGCGTTTTGTAATATCTCACTGCCCGAGCTACGCAGGCGTAAACATCGACGACGTGTAAAATAGTAAAAACAGGAAAATGATTATTATCAATAACGATAGGCTTGGCATCGCGTCGCGGCGCGTAATAACATCGATTAAGCGATCACGCCGTGGGAGAAAAACTGTAATTTGTCGGCGCGGCTCATTTTTACATCGTTCCCATTCATGATTTGCATGTCTGGCCGCCCGTTGGCCGAGCGAAGAAAAAAAAACTCTGTGGAAAACTGAGAAAAGCTCGTTAAATAAGAATTAAGCATTAAATGAGGCACGCGATGGCGGCGGAAAAAAAGCCGACGCGCTCGCAAAAACTCGCCCGGTTGCGCGCCGCCGGGGGGGGCGGCCAAAAGGGGGGCCGGTCGGGGGCGTGCTGGGCCGGGTGGAAATCATAAATCACGCATTTTTAATCCGTTCGCCGCGCGGCGAACGCAAAAACTTAATGGGTTTCTACGAGTGCGGGCCACAAAGCGCGGCGCGACGTCCTAGCCTCTATTCGGCGCCAATCGGCGAATTTTTGCGCCGAAAACGGCGTCTCGCGCCGCTTCCGGCCGCCGTGCGTGATACGCATCATGATTAACTGTTCGCGGGCGGTTTTTTCTTCGCTTGGAACTCGGAATCGAGACGTCGGATCGTCGTCGCGAAACGCTGCCTTTAATCGTTCGAACAAAACGCCGACGGACAGGTGCGCGACGCCTGGTCGTTCTTGCAGGCGGGTGGGTGGTTGGGTGGGTGGCGCGCGCCGGCAACATCTTGAGACCTGGCCGCTCGATGTTTTTTTTCGTCGTGCTTTGGTAATTTTTTTAATTGCACGGCGTGCACGACGCCGTAATTGTCTTCCTCGATCGCGTCGATTGTGTTCGGCGATTAAAACTTTGTAACATTTCGATTTCGACAACAACAAAAAAAAACGAAAAAAACGCGCGCCACATGTCACGGCCTTATTCCGAGAGGCGTTCACTTATACACGAGTTAATTTGCTACATGACTGAGCTTACGATATGAGTTTCGTAACGATTTTTAGGTTAAGATAAGTCATTTTTACGTATTTTTACCATTTTTTCGGAAGGCTCTAAATTATTGCGGTCTTACTATTTTTTGAAGTTGTTGATGCGTGCTCGTAGGTTATTTTTAAAGTTTTTTGAATAGTGTTTAGTTTTATGATGTTATTTAAAGGGTTAAAATAATATAAACGTTTAAAGTCACACAATAATTTTCTTGAACAATATTTATTGTTTTTAGTGTGATATATTGCTAGATAAATATTAGTTGACTTTGGGCAAAAATCCATTAAATTTTACTTTTGGTACTCTTTAGTTCTATTAGATATAATTGAATTTTACAAACTTAAAATCCGACGATATTTTTCTGATGTGAAAATTTACATTAAAATGAATATATAAATGCGTCAATAAAAATGCAATTAAACACTTTATTTAATTATATTTTTCTTAAAAATTTATTTTTAAAATCCTAAAAGTTATCAGATCTTAAACTTAAAAAAAATTTTGAAAACTTGGCAATTTTTTAACGTGGTCTTTAAACTTCCCCCAACTTCTAAACTAACCAACATTGTTTGAATATTTAAAAACTATCGGATAAATTCTCTACAACTGCAACATTTGAGACATAGAATGCATGCAATAAATACAAATACCAGAGACGTTTGAACATAAAACTTTAAAAAAACACATTTGCAATGCCCCTACATTATAAAGTTCTAAACCGCGACGTAAACATTTCTAAGGTAAATTTAACACATCCGCGCGATGATTAAACGATTCCCGACGAATTTGTGACCAAACTAAACGCCTTTACGAGCGCCGATCGCCATAACCGATAAGCGCACATCATCGCGCGCATTTCTCGCTGAGCTCCTTGATATATCTTCGCGTCGGGCACGGCGCAGGTTTGGATTTCATTTAATTCCACCTACTGCAAGACGCCGCGCCGTTCGGCGCGTTCGGCGCGGCGTTAAATGACGCTTAAGCACGTTTGTAACGTGCGCGGCGTCACCGTGCTCAGCGGAGAAAAAAAAACGGCCGCGCGGCGTAAGCGATCGTAAAATTTGTAATTTTCCCCGGCGGCAAAAAAAAGCGCGCTCCTTGCAAGGAAGCGCGAGCTCCACGTTGGCGCGGCGCAAAAATGAAGAAATAAACGCGAAACGAAACAGAATAAAACTAACTAAAAGCGCGTGTGTCGACTTTGAACTGGCGTCACTATACAGACTGTCAAAAGTCAGCTGGAAAAAAATGTGATGCACTTGGGGCTTTGCTAACTCGAAAAGTATTAGAGATGCAAAAAAGCGCAATGGTTAATTTTAAATTAATCATCGAAACAAAAGTTTTTTTTGCATTGATAGTATATTTTTTATGGGAAGAAGAAAAAAGTAACTAAATTTGTACAAAAAATTTTGGTGAACATAAACTTTTATTAACTCCCTAATTGTACAAAATATAAATTTGTGTTAATAATTGTTAGAAAGCCAATTTAATTCTAAATTAATCTTAATTCTTTATATATAAAAAATTAAACAAAATTTACGACTAAAAAAGTTTTGTGAACTTCATCGTCCAATACCTCCGTTTCTAATAAACTTACAAGACTCAATATAACACAACTTAAAAGATAATTTAAGCGGCTTTATATTTATGTTTTCTAGTTTTATCTATCTTTATACAAAAAAATTATATTATTTTAAATTTAACTTGTTTGAAACCACAGTTTTTTTTTGGGAACAAGTGTCTATTTTATGGGTTGATAACTTTCCAACCCTTATACCTAATTAACTTTCTTAAAGGTCAATCGATAGACAATTTATCCCCCTTCAAGCTTGCGTTTTCTCAAGTAAATGGGTCAAAAACTTCGGACGGTATGAATTTTTAAAGATGAAGAAAAGAAAAACCTACAAAACCCTGTTACTGGTGCTTTTGTGAGTTGCTGACCAGAAACGCACTGTATGTCAGAACTAAGGTTATATTGCGTTACATAGAGGCACAAATTCCGACGACCATATTTATAATCCACGTTTAATTGGCAATAAAAGTTTTTATTCGCCGTGAGCGCGGTCAAAGCATCGTCGGCAGCCGCGCGCGCATGCAAAAGCAAAACGAAAATAAAAAACCGCTATTTTGCCTCGTCCAGTGGGCGCGCTCCGACCGAAGTTCATACACCCGCACCCTTGCTAGGCGCACACGCACCCCGAAGCCATCAAATCCGCCGAAAAACCACCTCGACCTGGGCGAAACCACAAATACGCGAAAATAGCTCACGGGCGAGGTTAGATTTCGACGTGTCGGATTGTGTTCGGCTATAAAACGTCATGTTCGATCGTGGTAGGTTAGTGATACGTGTCGTCAAGTTATTTTTAACGGTGCGCAATTCGCCCAGTTCCATTCGTTGGGTTCGTTGCATCGATTTGTCGCGTCGCGCAACTCGCCGGCCGCCGCTCCCGCCGTCCCCATCAACATTGAGGGTGGCGAGCGCGCGCGCGCGCGTGTGCATATATTCCCGCGCACATGTGCTCGCGGGGGGCGGCGCGAGGCCTATGTACTCGACGCGCCGTCGGAATTCGTGCATGTGCAAAACCAACCCTTGCTTTCAAAGGGGGTTGCGGAGTGCACGCTCGTGCATTCGCATCGCGCATCTAACATTGAATATCTCAAATTGATCATCGAACATTAATTGCTCTCAATTTTCTATGTGTGATGTCCCACTTCGGTATAAGTTACTCAAGTTCAGTCGTGCAGACTTAAGTCAAGGTAGGATTTCGAGCTGATGCTGGACGGAAAAAAATCCCGTTTTGTTCACACCTTACTTTAATGCCGTCGGTTGCCACCCTCCGCCAGATAGCTTAAGGCACGTCCCAAGTCATGTTTTGGGTCGAAATGTTCCGAGGCGTCAATTATCCGATGATTTCACGCTCGATGCCCCCTCGTTTCCGTCGCGCCGATAAAATCGCCCGACAAAACTAAAAAAAAAATCCCTCGCTCCACCTTTCGACGTCGCGCGCCGCTCCCCCGACCGACTTAAGTCACTTCCGAATATAATAACACTTCATCATCACCCTGGTAAAAAGTAAATAAACAGACGTAACAAGCGCGATAACATCGAGCCGCAGATATCGATAGCTTGACGCGCTCTTGACCCTTCCAACCCTTTCTCGATCGAAGGGCAGATGCTTCGCGGTTGTGTAATTTAATGTCTGCCTCTTCGTGTTCTGCTCGCCGGTCTTTTTTTTAGAGCGGAACATTGATGACTAACGCGTAACATACAATGGATGACTGAATAAGTCCATTAAATTTGTTAGTTTCTTTTTTTTTAACCCTTTGCTAGGGGCACACGTGGACGTCGCAGTTTTCGGACGGTTTGGGCGGGAATATTGATTGTGCTTAAATCATTTCAGTGTTTAGACTATCCACGAACTACCGACATACTATTCGCATTTCCCAAAGGGGGGACGAAAATGGGGGATGAAGCGTTAGTTTAGGGGTGGTAAATGGCCAGTGATCATCGCTTTGGTGCGAGGAGTTCATCGACATCTCAAATACGTCAAATCCAAAACCCTCTGCAGAGACAAAACTACCCCTAAAACATCATCCCGTAAAACACAGAAAATTTTCCAATTTTTGTTCCAGATTTGTTTTAAACAATCTTCAACTCTTATTTTGACAATATTAATCGTGCATCAACCCAATATTGTAATACCTTGTATATCACCTAAATTTCGTCACTATTTCATCTCTTAAATAGCTATCTCTTAAATATCATCCCTTAAACGCAAAATTCTTAAAAATTCACAAACAAAAACGAAAAAAAATTTTACAGCTCCCTTCGAGTAAAAAAACATCTTTAATTACGGCTCATTCCCTTTCAACCCCTAGTTCTGCAATATTTTTTCTTTGGCTGCAGGAAAACATTCCTCATCCTTCAGCATGTTTCTTCGCCTAGTCCAGTGCTAGGTTCGTTGTAATTTTTTTTCTTTTTAATTTGCTTTCTTTGACCTCGACGACCTCCACACCCCTCCAACCCCAACCCGGCGCATCCGCCAAAATCGCACACGTTTGTTCTGCGATTTTATTAACTCCGGGGTGGTCTTTGGTCATCAGTTTGATTGCTTCCTTGGACATCGCGCGAGTCTCGCCCTCGATCGCCGCGCCCGCACTTCTCGTCTCTTACCCCCTCACTGCCTCCCGACGATCGTTTCCCGTCGGTGTCGCGGATTTAATAAGATTTTAATAAAAACGTCTCGCGCGCGCCCGAACGAAATGAAATATTTTCTTTTCCGGCATGCGCCGCGTCCGAACGCCGTTCGATTGATCGGAAAAAGGAAATTAATTTCTATCCCTCTCGTTATCTGCGCCGAGATCGTGTTCTTTTGCGTGCGCAACCCTTTGCGGCGGCGACTTTTTTTTGGGCAAATCTGCAGTCGCAACACGTTTCGCTGCGACCGGCGACAAGTTAATTTTATGACAAACGACAGCCCCTCGGTTTTTCGCGGAAAATTGCGCCGGGAAAGTTGGCGGAAAATCGCCGAACGCAAAAAAAATGAAAAATAAAACGAGCGGTTAATGTGTGGAAGAGTGGCGCAAACGAGTGCCTCGCGCGCACCTTTTGAATACCGAAAAAATGAGCAAAGGGGCGAAGAAAGGGTGCGGCGCGCATCGGTGGGGGTGGCGAAAGAAAAAAAATACCGAAAAGACGACCCGGCCCGGCTTTTCGATTATGTTTGATATTAATAGTCGGGGCGACGTCGCGAATAATAAAAAGGACGTCGATTTTGCGCTCGAGTGCGCGCCGAGAAGCGCGAGGGTTAAGGGATGATTAGAAAAACAGACAAATCGGAAAGAAATCGCGACGAAATCGTGAGATTAAAAACGCGACGATTGAAAGAAGGAAGAGTAAACTTCGAGAGAAGATTGCGGACTTTCAAAAAAGAATTTTTAAGAGATTAAAACCAAGGCTGAAAGTGTGTTTAATCAGCTATCACCTGACGGTTTTCAAAGAATGGAAAGTTTCAAAGTTTATATAAATAATTAATTAAATATTTTGTTTTCCTAAAATTTTAAATAAAATTGAAAAGAAGAAAGAGTAAATTTTGAAAGAAGATTGTGAACTTTTAAGAAAGAATTTTTAAGAAATTAAAATAAAGAGTGAAAGTGTGTTTGAGCTAGCACCTTACGGTCTCTTAAGAGTGGATAATCATTTGAAAGTTTGTATTAATAATTATTCAAATATTTTGTTTTCGTAAAATTTTAAATAAAATAGAAAAGAAGAACGAGTAAACTTTCAAAGAAGATTGTAAACCCTCAAGAACGAATTTTTAAGAAATTAAAACAAAGGGTGAAAGTGCGTTCGATCAATTATCACCTGACGGTCTCCAAAAAGTTGATAATCTTTTGAAAGTTGGTTTAAATTATTAATCAAATATTTTGTTTTTGTCAAATTTATATAAAATTGAAAGGAAGAAAGAGTAAATTTTGAATAAAGATTATGAAAGAATTTTTAAGAAATTAAAACAAAGAGTGAAAGTGTGTTAGATCAGCTATCACCTCACAGTCTAATAAGAATAGATAATCATTTGAAAGTTTGTTTAAATTATTAATCAAATATTTTGTTATTTTCAATTTTATATAAAATTGAAAAGAAGAAAGAGTAAAGTTTGCAAAGAGATTGTGGAAAGAATTTTTAAGAAATTAAAACAAAGGGTAAATGTGTGTTTGATCAACTATCCCCCGGCAGTCTCAATAGACTGGATAATCATTTAAAACTTTGTTTAAATAATTAATCAAATATTTTATTTTTGTAAAATTTTGAATAAAATTTTTAAATTTTTTACTTGTTCTTCAACTACCAATAACTTTGGTAGTTTTACTTCAATTTAATATTTGAATCCCTATAAATATCATATTTGATAAATTTTCGACAAATATTAATTATTACCAAAAAAATTTCTAAAAAATTCGGCACAAAAAACGATCAATTCGTACCTTCAACTTCAACCCTACATAACTTCTAATCCCCCGATCTAATTCCACTAAACGTTTCACCGATATATTTTCCAACTCTTATACTTTCTCCACACATAAAATTTTTTTTCTTCCATTCAAAATAATGCAGAAATATCGTTCTTAAAAACAGTTCGTCTTCTGCTGGACCTATCGACTCACCGGTGTGCAGTCTTGTGTGTTGCTGGACGTGGCTGAGCTGCTTGAAGCGGCGATCGCAGTAGGAACATTTGTAAGGCTTCTCGCCGGTGTGCACCCGGATGTGCTGGACTAGCTGGTGATTGCTGCTGAACGACTTCAGGCATTGCTGGCATTGGTGTGGCTTGACTTCCGATCGGCCGCTGATGTCGCGAGCGTGCATGTGCATCGCCGACTTCTGCATGAAGATCTGCAAGGGATGCAAGCGACCAACGATCAGCGACCGGAAAATTGGCGGAGCGTTGCGTGTCGGTGAAGTTTGTGTCTGTGGCGGTGCGTTTCGTTCGATTTCCGGTCATATTTCAGCAAACAAAGGCGAAACCAACGTCGACTTTCAGCAATTAATTTTACTCATTTACGACGTAGCTATTATAAAGTGTTACATACCAAATTAAAGGCAATTTAAAGCTATTTTCAAACGTATTTTTCTTAAGTGCGTATCATTTTCGATTGTCAAATTATTGCGTGCAATGTGGACAGAAAAATGTACGACAAAAATACGCTGTTAATTGTTAATCGATTTTTGGGAATTATGTTAATCAATTTATAAAACAGTAGTTATTGATTTATATATATCAAATGAAAGGTAATTTAATGCAGAATAGAGCAAAAGTTTTCAAATAGGTAACGCAAATAATTTGAGAATCTTCTTCTTCTTCTTCTTCTTCTTTACCGCCTCGCTGCCTGCGGCTAGGCCTACTGGCCTGTGTTCTTCCCGATATTATTCGGGGAACTATGCGCATATGAAGATAACCCATGGGTAGGTTGC
>JAODGE020010800.1:0-10237 GCA_027574965.2 Ecitophya simulans
CGGCGACTATTGTGCGACGTGCGCGCGGAGGCGCCGGGCATATGACGTTATTTCCGAACTAAACGACGCATAAAACGAGTTATGAATAAATAGAACGAAATGGAAGTTTTGAATACGAAACGCACGCTTTTCCGGTGCGGCGTCGCGTCGCGTTATTATTTGGCGTTGGTGTTTTTTTTTTCTTTCGAAAGCGTCCGCCACACATGGCGCAATGTTATGGAGTTGCGCGATGTTGTTGTTGCTCGCGGAGCGCATTATCACTGTCGTGCGACGCTATGCTGCCAGACATAAAATAACCATTCGTCGCGCACGAAAGTGCCGACACGAAAACACGACGCGCCATACACACGGAAACTTTTCATAAAGCACGCGCGTCGATGGCTTTTCAAGTTGCGCGCGTGCTCGTCGTTGCGGACATTGTATGTTTCGAAGTATTTTGCAACAAATTACACGTTGCGCTGGTCCTTGCCTTTTCGTGACGTATTATTTTCTTTTTCGAGTCCTTCGAGGCGTCGCCGACGCGATAAAAATGTGCGGTTTGATTAAGGTGCGTGACCGATACGCGATCCGTATGCGAATTCTGCGCAAAGTGAACAACGTTACAGCCGGTGCCTTCTTGGTGGGGGCGGCAAGGATGAAGAAAAGCCGACCGCGAGAAGCGTGTTGAGGTTTGTTCGAAAGTTATAGTTGAAAGTCGGGTTTTATGTGATAATATTCCGTAATAACTTTTGTCTTACCTAAAATATGGTTCCCCAGGCAATATGCGCGCGCCGCAATGAGAGAGGGCAGCGCCGCAGGATCAACCCCCAATCGGCAGGAAACATATATGAAAAGTTTCCGTTCCGAAGTGCCGTTCGTCGTGCAGTAAAACCCGCCATTGATATCTCCGGCGAGTTTTAACAAGCTGCTCGTTCATCTCGTCAAAACCAGGATAATTCGAGCCGTTTTGGCGTTCAGCCGAAAAATGTGCGTCGTACAATTCTGTCAGTTTATGTCGTCAGGATTTCGTTTCAGCGGCAAAGTGTACCATCGCCGACGTCTTAACTCCCGAATTCTAGATAACAATGCGGCAGTGATTGTGAACGAACGAGTCGAGTGTGCCGTAGAAATACACCCCTTCGTTCGTATTTGCTCGCGGTCCGCCACATCATCTGTTACGCTTCATAATGGACGCTTCCTGATCGTGAGTGGAGAAAAAGCGAAAACCCGAAGGCCATTATTCGATGCTTGATTACGCCCGGCCTGGAGAGATATTAAGTTATCCTGGCGCCGTCCGACGACCATCCGCCGCCCCACTATTACGGCTGATACCAGCCGCCGTCGACGAGATATAGATTGAGAGCATCCCGGCCACGCGGCGGAAACTTTCGCGGAGCTGGAAGGCAAAAAAAGAAGCCGGCCACGAGCAGGATCGCCTCGTCGAGCTGGAAATGCATCAGAGCGCGAGAGACTCGTTCGGACTGCGTTAATGTTCATTTTTTATTCTATCGTTATTTCGTCACACACCCAACCGCTCCAAAGCAATAAATATGTTAAAATTTTTAATCAAGACCCGCCGCCGGTTTCAACACACTTTCAAAGGGAACCGCGAACGTGAGCGACATTAATATGCACATAATAAATTAAATTTGACATCGCTTAAAGCGCATAATTTCCAACTAAAATAATGATATCTAGTAGAATTGATGAATATTCATTAGCGCAGTTTTGTCAATGCGCTTTCATTTGCGGCGCGGTCGCGCGCCGTTCTGATTGTCCCGACTGTCCGTTCGTTACGTATTGAAATATATGGCGGGCGCACAATTCGCAATCACTAGGCGCGACGCGGTGGAAGTTTTTTGTTTTACGTTTTAATTAGTTCGCTCTTGTGTTCGGCCGCGCGCGAAAACTTTCCAACTCTATTTTCTTCCGCCGGCCCGCCGCTTTTTATTCGATTTATGAATAAAGTTTCGCCGCGTCCTGCGCGCGACGCCGAAAACCCGGCCCCGATTAAAAACGAACAAACTCGCGACGTCCGCAGAGCGAGCGGGCAACAAGTTCGAAGAAATATCGCCGACCGATTGGCAATTTAATTGGAATTCCGGTGCGTCGCTCGCGCTAATTTCGATTCGCGATTTTGGACGACGACAACGCAGCTGTCATATCAAGAAATTATTAAACGTCGTGTTCCTTGTCCTGTGGCGAAGGCGCCGGGCAACGGGAAATTGAACGCAAAGTTTGTGATTAAAAAAGTAATTATGCAAAAATTTGCTGCGTCGAGATCGGCAGTGATTTTTATGTCTTACTGTGTGTGCACAAAATGACACAATGAAAAAGTTGAACGGAGCAAAATTTGTCAGCGCGCGGAATTTCCATCGATTGCTTTGACTAACATTTGAATATTTAAGTCAATATTGGTGAAAATGCGGCGCTTGGAGGCCAAAGCGCGCCCGAGCGAGTTCGATGACTGCGAAAACGTCAAGACGCGTCGACGCGCTAAACAGAGTGCAGATAAAATTAAGCTCATCCCACGCTCGCTTTGGCCGGATGTAAATCGGCGCGCGGCGCTCGGCGAAAAGTTTAATAATATTTCGAGCGCTGTTTAATTGCAGATTGCAAATTACGCCGCGGATCGACATCAAAAGCTCGGCGCGACGCAAACGCGCGCCTTAACAAATAAGGCCGCGTCCTTATTGCTGTTTATATTGCGGAGCTCGCGTCCTGAGGCGACGGCGGTCTTGGCGCGCACACACCACCGTCGCAGGGTGCAGGACAACTCGGCGGCGAGACGCTCGGAGATAAATTGCGAAACGCGCGCGACGACAAGTCAAAAGGACTTGACGAGACTGGAAGAACTACAGACATCGAGTCGGTTCGAGGACAAAGCGTCGCTTGCCGCGTGGCGTCGTCGAGCGCAATTTTCTATACGACGGTATAACGAAGATCAAACAGTAATCTCCGCCAATTTTCGGCGCGCCGCGGCCGACGATTTGCCGCCCCTAATCGCCGGCGCTTTGATGTGACGTGAAACGATTTTTGCGCCGAACTGTCCGATGAACTCGAGGATTCGCTGTTGCCCGCATGACGCGCGTCGACGAGGCGGAAGACGTTCGACAGTTGCGCGATACGCAGGTGCGCGCACAAAAACGCGCGGGCGGCGGCGTGACGGGCGCATCCGCCGATTGACGGCCGATGCGCGATGCAGACCGTTGTCGGTTTGACTCGCCGTCGGCGTTTTGCTTCGACGCGGTTTCGCACGTCAAAGCCGCGCGCGCAATGCGCCGGAAATACGAATCTGACGCGCGGCGGCGGCGGCGCAAAAACGGCGCGCGCGCGGTGTTACTCTAGATTTTAATTCAATTATACAGGCGCAACAGTATTAACAGCTTTCAACACAACCACGACGTTGTTAATTAAACTGCGAGCCGAAAAATGCGCGTGTTCTGGTTGATTATCATTCGCTGCGCGACCGGGAGTTGATGCGTCGGCGGCAATAATTTCGCAAAATCGCTCCGACCGGGTCGGCGCGAAATGAACGCTCGATAGGACGTCCGGAGCCGCAATCCTGCCAACTCTCGCTCTCGCTCGATGCAATGTTTGCATCGTCCTGCCGAAGCGGAGCGACCTCGTCGGCGAATCGATCAGCGTTTTTTTTCCTCCGGTTATGCTTTGCGCAAACACGCGCTCGCCGAGCGGCGAACAGGTGCATCGGACTGCGCCAGAATGCCGTAATAACGATCGAATGACTCAATCGCCGCGCATGCAGGATGCGTCGGCGTACCGAAGATTGTTTCGACTTTAAACAAACTGACCGAAACAATATGCAGCCGGAGACGAAGCGTTCTCGAAGAAATGCGTGCGCAAAGCGGTGCGTTTTTTCCGCTTTTTATTCCAATTCGTAAATATTTATAAATAAATCGTCCGGCAGGTCGGCGGCGCCCTCTCGACCTTGGAGACCACACCGCGGGTTGTTGCGACGTTCGGGTCAATCTAAAATATCCGGGCATACTATTAGGCATTAGACTACCAAATTATTCTGGTCGCCGGTTTTGCGCGCTTCTTTTGTCTTCGTTTTCGCCGATAGACGGGAAACTTTACGCGCGCCGGGCAAAGACAAACCGTTTAAGGATTAACATACAAGTTGGGAATTTGCGGCGCCGACTTGCGCGCGTTGCGGATTCATGATTCATGAACGCGTCGCGCTCGCGACGCGCTGCGGGCTGAAATTTTAAAACGGCGCAAATTTGGCAGCCGACGTCTCGGGCGTGCATGCGCCGGGATATAAATGCGCGCGTCGGCCGTCGCGTCGCGTTAATATTCATGCGCGACGCGAATTTGCGGCGCGCGCGCGCATTGCCGACGCCGAAAAATCAATCATCTCGCGAGGTCACGAGACGTTAAATATTCAGCGACCTTCCGGATACGAACTGTTTCGCCGTCGTGCGGCCGACGGTTTTTGCGAACGCGTCTCGGCGAAATTCGGCGATTGGATTCATTCGATCCGGCGTTCGGGGCCGTCAAAAGTTTCGGATCAGTTCGATATCAGTTCTGACTATCAGCGCGGCGAAGTCGCAACGTGGCGGGAAGCAGGACGCCGTTGTGCTCGAAACGCGCGCATCTCGAGGTACACCTCTTCGCCAGCACTTCACGAAACTTTCGCTCCGGAATTGAATTGAACCGACACATTTCACGGTTAATATCTAATACGCGCGGCGGCACGTTGACATTTGGATCGATAAACACACAGACTGTTTATATGTACAAGGCCTGGTCATGTATAGATAATGGAATAGACGCAATCGTTTGGTTTAGGATTTAAAAATACAGAGTATTTTTGTTCCCGTCGAAAAGGTTTTAATTTTGTTTCGTGTTTTTGGCCACTACGCGTCTGGTGATTTGTGTGTAATAGATAATGTCACGGTCGGAGTGCGTTTGTATGCTTGAGGAAGCCGTCCGAGTTCGCGGAAGTGAAGATACGAAAGGCACTGGCGCTCCAAGCAAAAATATGGCGATGCCAGACGCGTTTATGAGCAAACGGCGCGGCTTCGTGGTCAATGCGCGCTTCGATAAAAGGTTTTGCGGTCACAAACGTCCGCCGCCGAGATGAGATGTCCGCGCCCTGTTTTCGGTGCGCTCGAAAATCGCGGGCGGCGGCGCCGGGCGCGCCGGACATTCCGGCCCGTTTGGTTTGCGCCATCGTTGCATGCGATAAACTTGACAATAAAAACGAGGATAAATTCCAGTTTTCGCAACAACAACAACCAACCATCGCGAAACGCGCGTCGGCATGATAACAAGCAATCATCGAGTCGGAGACGGAACGTTTTTTGATGTACACGTTCATATTCTGATCCTTAAAGTGCATTTATAACGTGCGATAAAAATAAAAACGACGGCGAGGCGTGCACATTGCTCGAGGACGGTGGAGGCGCCGGGCTCTACATTGCGGACATTCTAATTCGGAGTACGTGACTAAGAGTACGCCGTCTATACGCGCGTCCGGGACAGAAGTCGAGTGGCGAGCGAGCGAACGCGTAAGGGACGTCCGTGCGAAAACGCCGGAGGGCGTTAAGTGCTTCTAACAACCCGGACGTCGCCCGTTTTGCCTTCGCCGCCGCGCCGTCGACGCGCGAAACTTATGAATGTAAGCCGCTAACAAGATATTCGACGTGCGCGCGCGGCAATTAATTTAATCATCACCTATGAATCACACCGTTGAGCGTTTCGCGCACAATTAACGATACATTAGCGTGCACCGCCACGTAATTTAAATTTCTTGGTATGGCTTAGCACGAGGATTATTGAGAGTTGATATAAAATTTACCGCATTGCTTTTCCGTCCGCGCTAACGTCTGCAAATAATGGCGCAGTTTCTAATAGAGGCTCGCAACCCTTTTGTGTTTTACGGCGACGGCGGCGGAACTATTAACGTAATTGAATGTCGTTTGCGTTGTCTCCGTTTCGGCATTTATTTGCCTTCGAGTCGGTCCGATACATAAATAAGTGACCCTCGTACAAGTTTGTTATTGCTCGTTTTGCGGCGGCGCTTTTCATCGTACGCCATGTTTGCTTTGTACGTCCGGCCGTGATTGTGCAGAAGAAGCGGCGGAATTTCGCAGGATCGCAGCCGCCAGCGGCTTAATAACTGAACGGCCGGTCTTTGTCATGCGTTGAAGAACGCTGAAAAAACCTGTTGTGAAGCTCAACAAACGTCGACTTAATTAGGGTCAATGCTAAAAGAATGTCGGAACGCCTTTCGGCGTCGCACGTGCGCGCAGATATTTCGCGCGACTCAAAAAAATCTTATATTTAGATGCGATTCCGCTGGCGGCGTGCCCGCCGGCCGGCGGCGCGAAGGGGGCGTGGGCGGCGCTCGCGTTCGCCGCTCGTCGACGAGCGGCGCGCGCGCCGCCGTCAGTGTACCAGCGTCGAGCGCGTGCATCGCGCGCCGCCGCCGCCGCCGCCGCTCCGCCGTCCACCACACAAGAGTCGCCAGTTCGACGTCGCGCTCGCACAAAAAGATGTCCCGTTAACTGGCCGACGCTGCGAACCGAAAATTTCGCCCGCATTGACGGCAAGCAGGACAGTTTGTTGATGTCGAGAGTGTTGTGTGCGTCGAGGATATGAACGTCGGCCGTGCCCATTGATTTTGAGCGCGCGCAAGTTTTCCACTTGCAGTTCCAAAGCGCGCGCAAGGCTCAAAGGACTTATATAACAACGCGCCGCGAGGAGATATCGAACGTAAGTGCGCAACAAAGAAAACAGCTCGTTAAAGTCGCGCATTTTTGTTGCGTCCGCATCGGCAGCCGCGCGTTTTAAAATAAATTCAGCGCTATTTTCGTGTCGACCACCTCGAGCCGTTACATATTAATGAGAGATGTCACCAAACAACGTTCTAAATTTAAACGCGCCAGCTCGGAGGACAAAGAGCAGTCGAAACCGAAGCGTCGCTACACTCCCAGCATTTCGTTGCTCTCGCGATGATTATGATAATGAAGTGCACCGCAACCCGGTCAATATTGTAAATAAAATCCGACACATATTACACCCTCGTGCACAATTACTCGCAGATGTCAAAGCCGCGTTCGCTGGAGCGTCGCGCTCTGGCCTAATGTTTATTTTATCTGGGACACTTTTTCGCGTCCTTCGCGCGCATATATGCTTCGAGGCGACGCCTGCGCCGCCTCCGGCAGTGGTATAGATATTTTTCCGCCGCTCCGAAAGCTACGCTAACGGGAACGTTGTTTCCGCTCGTGTTTTTATTTTTGCTTTTCCGTTTCTTTCGGCACAAATAAAAATGTGTTTCATTGCGCGAAAGGGATTTCGATATTTCGACGCGTTCGACGCGCCGATCCAAAATGTACGTTTGCGTTCGACGCGAGGTCAGACGGTCGTGTAATTTATTATGAATTCCGTTTAGCCGGCGCACAATGGCCACCCCATTAAAACGGTCCCATTGTCGCCGGCGCAGTCGTCGAAATGGACCGCGCGCGCAGCGCCCTCCTGCTGCAACGGCGGCGTTTCGTTAATTAAAATAAATAAATTATCGATTCGCGCGCCTGCGAACGCGGACTGTCCTCGCCGTGCCCAACCGGGGCGAAAATTGGGTTCGGATTCGATAACTTCGCCGTTTAACGCGCCGCGCCGCGCTTTTAATGGAATCCTTTGATCCCGATGATGAATCGGCGCCGAACTAATGACGCCATTAGATCTGCGAATTAAATAACTCGCGAACTTTTTCGCGCCGAATAACATAAAGTTCGGTCGCGGCGCGCCGCCAAAGTTTAAATCCGGCAATTTCAATCTCGTAATGCATAGTGCCAGACGACCGTAAAAGTTCGCGCTGCGGAACTTTTTGAGCGGCCGACGGAAAACTTAAATTTAAAAATTTATCGTGCGCGCTTGAGATGCGCGGACGGCGGTTACGGCGCGACATGAATTGCTCATTATCAAACCGCGCCGTCGAAAATCGCCGTTAATTTAAGTGACTCGCGTGCATAATGCACTGGATGCAAGCGGCTCGAGCAAGACACTGGATACTCTCAACCTGCCCAATCATTGTTTGTCGCCGATGATGACGCGTAAATTATAATGCGCGTCTCGGTGGCGGCGCCGGGCAGCATGTTAGCGTCGAAACTTCGCGCGCGCGTTTTTGTGCGGAGAAAAGTTTTAATGGGCCGTTTTAAAAGTGCACACGCGCACGTCCGGCAAAAATTATTCCCATCCGGACGCGCACTTCGCGACGCTTACACTTTTAATTTCGCGACATAGTTTAGCCATTAGGCCGCGCTGAAATTTGTTCCGGCGCAGGACGCCATCCAACAGCATCGAAAGAACGTTGTTTTGCGGATTTGATATTAAGGAGGCTGTGTTGTCGGTCGGTGCCCGGCGCATTCGCTCGCTTCGTGCGCGTCGAACAGAATTTAATCATGCCGCTCGTTATTGATTTGCGCCGAAATTGGCTGCACAAAAGTGGGTGCGCAATTGGATATATGCCACGCATATTAACAACGCTCGTTGGCGGCGCGCGGGTAAAAACACGGCGTGAAATATGCGGGCCGAGCGTGTTTGGCAAATCCGCCCGTTTCCCGTATATATTTATCAATCTAGGAACGCGCCAGGAATACGGCAGTCACCGGCGGGTGGACGCGGTCGGGGCGCTCTGCGCCGAAGCAGAAATGCGAAATTAGCCGAGTCGGAATGTAACAGATGTTGTTACCAGGCAGGTTTCGCCGGCGCGTCGCTCGAATTTATTGCAGCATGTTTAAAACAGACTTAACTAACAAACACGCGCAGATAGTAATAAACACATATTTGCCCGGGGTTCGGTCGTGCACTGGCGGCGGGCGCTCGAACCAGTCGGCCGAATTCGAGACGCTTTCCCGAGTTGGGAGGATTATCAAAAAGAAATTTCTCCGCCGCGCGTTTTGTTTCGCCGCGCATAAAACTCAGGACGGTTTTTTGCTGTTTCCTTTTAGCCGAGCGTCATGGCGTTTTTATTTCCCGAACTCTGCGCAGAAGAGGAAGACGCGGAGCCGGCAGAAAGGACGAAATTCTTTATGGATTAGTTTCTCGTGTAACTCCGTATAAAATTCAGTTCACGTGGTCTTGATGAAGGTCGTAAAATTCGAGGGTTCGTCAGTAACGAAAAGGCTGTGGGCGGCGGGCGTCGCCGGCACCTCTTCTCGCTTTCACCCCTTTCTACCGACGCAACCTAATTCGAAAAGGAATTTCGCGATTTCCCCGTTCTCATTGCCTCATTTGACGGCCGACGTATTCCGGCGATATCGGTCGAGACAAATAAAAAATTCATTCGAAGTAATGGATTTCTTGCGCCGCGTGCCTTCCGGTTGGGGGGCGGCGAGGAATTATACAAACGCCTACGGGCGAACATTCGGCGCTCGCTTTGACGCTCGCGAACGTGTCGGGCTTCCGACCGCTTCCGGGTCCATCGCGCGCGTCCAAAACAACAACAGATTTGCATTCCGACGCGGCGCGTTGTTATTTATCGACAAGATTAATTGAAGTTAATGGCACGGGATAAAAGTCTTTGTGATTTTCGCCTTTGGGCGGCGATTTCGTACGCGTCCGTCCGACAAAAAGCGAGCGCGCGTAAATTTTGGATGTCGCTTTAACTGCGCGCATCTCGACCGCCTCCCGCGCGCCGCCGGCGGCGTCTTTTAATTTTCTCGTTTTGTTGCGTTTTATTTCGCCGTCTTCTCGCTGGCGGCAACCTATTTGATGTCGCGAATCCGAAAAGACGCTTTGAAAGACGCGCATTAAGTTTGCCCCTCCCCTATTCGCGTGCCGCGTGCGCCGCCGCCGCCGCCGCCGCCGGGCGCTTAGTTTTTCAATTCGAGAAAGTGCAATTATGTACGTGCGCCATGCCTCGCGCGTATATTTCTATTTTATTTATTCGGTTCGTCGTCGGACGTTCTTCGCGCGCCTCCTTTCCGGACTTCGCACGGACTGCGCATGCGTGGCCGCTCACTGACGGCAGTAACTTTGGCTTGGAGTGTTGCGAAGCCCTTCATGCGCTCGTTTTACCATCTTCGCCACGCTTGGGAAATTCGGAATGACTTTATTTGATTATAGCCGGAAAGTAATTGGCTACAAAGTTGCGAAGTGATTTTTTCCAACGGCGAACAACATCACAACACGAAATTTGATTTTTCAATTCGCACTTCGTGCTAATTAAATCTCCGACGCCCGTCGCGTTTAATTTCTTGCGATCGCGCATTTGGAAGATGTACGAGGC
>JAODGE020010835.1:0-27384 GCA_027574965.2 Ecitophya simulans
TAAATTTTTAATTAATTACCTAATACCTAAGCCAATTATAAAATTTTTTGTTTAAGACATTTTCGGACGTATGAAATGTTTTAATGTTTTATTATGTTTTATTACACGCTACTTATGTTAATATATCTTAAACATAAACATTTCAATTCCAAGAAATATTATTATTCTTATATCCATATAAACGAATGAAGTCACTACTCTAAATAATAGTCCTTAAATTTTGGGATTTTACAGAAAATTACTGCTGCTGCTTACAAATGAATCAAAACGTTCAAAATGACCTTGATATGATATGAGTGTTTCTGACAGTTTAACATAGGTAACATAAGCAGCACACAATATTGTAACACATGCAAATATTTGCCAATAAAATACACAATATTTAAGAAAAAGTTTAATTTAATTTTACAATTTAATGTTTATTTTTGTAGGAAATAACAGAGTGTGTGTTTTGAATTTATAAAATAGGAAGCAACACTCGAAACTCAAAACTCAAAACTATTAAAGTGTTAAATTTCTTTCCAGAATTCTAATTATAATAAAAAGTAAGTAGAACAGGTTTACGTTAAACAGGTTTATTTACATATTAGATAAATTTTGTTTCCACTAAAATACAATAAAACAAAATTGTTTTGCAACAATTTGAAACAAATATACAATTATAATATATATAAAATAATACAATACTCGATAATGTATAGTGCATTAATTGATCAAAATTGCATTTATTTCAATTCTGTGGTTATGAATAAAAAGATCCCATTCTTATTTATCGACCTTGCGCTAACAATAAGTAATTTAATATAGGTTACGGGTTTTCCAAGCTTTATATAACACATTTGCTCATAAACTGATCATTCTCAAAGATCTTATCGAGTAGTTAACTTGCACGTAACTAGTAATAAGTATTTATAGCTAAACATCTACTGCGCTATGGATAGAAAGTTTTTTTTATTGCCATTGACGTCACAATTTTAAACAACATTTATGGCTACCAAATATTAACAAGCATTTCAATCGTTTTGATCAACAAAATTAATTGGTATTATGTTTTCGCATTGTGTGTTAATATTTTAAATGCGTATCAATGCACTTTATTAACCAATTTGACATATAAGTATATACATTATTTTATGACGTCTGCATTGATTTACAGACTCATGTCAGTCAGTTATTTTTAATCGAGAGCGGTGTCATTCTGGTGGCTTGTTAATTGTTGTCAAGAAAATTAGTATTACAATTAGTTTCTGATTGTAAATCATTGTCTTCAAAATCGTATTGTATCATTATTATAAAGCAATTTCAGTCTAAAAAAAAGTTCTGCTCATTTTTCTTGTGTATTTTGATTGAAGGAAGCAAGCTATACAACGGTTTGGGTGTTATTATATTTGACAAGGTCGTGGTTGAGTAGTCACAACAACTATATGTTTCACATGATAATTATGTTTAACCTTAGTAGTCATATTTTTGTTTCATTTTTATATAGTACTAAGTTTATGTATTTTTATAACTTTGTAATAATTCGATTATAATACGTTTATTTAATTAAGAAAACATGATTGCTTAACCTGCAGGAAGTACCCGTTTAACCAAAAATAACAACTCCTGATGAAAATTTGTTATTGTTCGACACGAGCGCTTCCGCGGCATTTCATTGTTCAAAAGATGTGCAATATTGGCACGTGGGTGCATTGTAAACGTACTAATTACTCGAACTCGGAGTATAATTACATGCAAACATTAGCTGCAATGGAATGTCGACAGGTACACTTTTAATATACGCTAAACTAATCGCATTTGTTTAGATATGCCCATATTTAGGACGCTAAGGAGTGTTAATTGATTTTCCTACAAATTGAATGCTATTTATGGCTACAATTTTCTTTTTTAAGATGAGCAATAATAGAATGAATTTGACACACAAAGTTAATAAACGTAAAAATCTAAATTGTACTTTTCCAAACATGGTAAAGTACACAAAAATCTCAATCTAAAATCTTAGATAATTGAATCAAGTTTCAAGTACTATAAATTTTTAAGTAATTTGTTGTTAATCTTGATCCTTTTATCAGACATCTGAAAATGGCCTATTTACATAGAACAACTATACTTCAACATTCAAAGTTCAATTTTCGGCCAAACGGAAAAAAATATTTTTATCTTTTTTTTTAAGTTACTGTAGTTAAACATATAAAATTAGTGATTTTTGCAACTGTTGGTAATCAGTAGTAATTATATTTCCAGATTTAAGAAAATTAGTCCTGGTGTTCGGATATATAACTAGTAGTCCATATTGTATCAAATAGTTCATAATCATAATAAGCCGAAAACTCTGGCTCTCTCTCAAACCACAAATATTAAAAACGAAGAAAGAAATACAATAAGTATCAATATCGAAACTTGTCATAAAGATATCGGTCGTAGAGTTTATCACTAGTAGGTCCCGGTATACCACACGCAGTTTAATTTTGGCACGATTTAATTGCCGTGATTGCCGGTACCGATTTCGCAGTATACAATTAGTGTCGAGGTACGGACAAGCCGCGCCACATTATAGACTGCTTGAACAAGTGCAGGCGTTCAACGAGCGCGCACGCCAATCACGTTGGTGTCGTGGTGTCGACGGTCCTCACGATCCTCACTGTATTCGGTTTAAAGTCGGGACGCAAAGGTGCGCGCGGACGCAGTTTGTGAGAACGCGCACGCTTCAACACATTAAGTTATCAAAAAACACGGGCACGCTAAGAACGTTTACACTGCACTAACCAATGCACGTTTCTTACATTTATTTGTTAATTGGTCCAACTAAGTGCACTGCTGCGCAACTGTTCAAATTGTTCGTGCATGTCGAGATGAATTTGCGCCGAAATTAAACTAATAGCTAGTGGACGAAAACACGTTACTCGAATTGAAGCGGAAAATAACAAAACAAGCTCGACACGTGATTTGTTTATTTTATAATCATCACAGGTATGTATCTTACTCTTACTTATATTTTAAACAAGGTGCTATAAAAAGTCAAGGGTACTTTTTCTAGACCTAACCGATTAAATATGGCCATGTAAATGTCTGTGGTTTAATCTACATACGTTTTATTTTGGCATACTCTGCGTAAATCATGTATGTGGTTTTATATTAAAATGGATCTCGCTAAAATTTGTTCGATGGTGGTTATTTTGCGATAGAATTCTCATTGGTATTATCAAAACATTTCTGCTTGTCTACAATTTTATCACACCAATTTATGTTGTCTGGACGCGTTCGCATTTATTGTTTATTTTGCATATACTCGGTTGTCTGTTCCTCGACAAACGACAATAGTTTGCTTATAAAAAGCGTTCGCAATGTCAAGGTCCAATTTATAGTCAGGGAATGTATATTATATACTAGCAAATTGTTATTATTGCAAATAACAAAAAGTGTGAGCTTAACAATCACATAAATCGCAATATAATAATAATAATAATAATAAATGGCAGTCTATTTACTCTTCACTCTACGTTATTATAACGTGATTAAGTCTCGTTACCCGATTTAAAAATTCAAGTGTGAATGAACCGATAAACAAGATTTTAATGTGCGTACAGTTTTTATGCTGCTGTAACAGATTCTTCATAGATTGGTACACCTTGAATTTGCAAATTTACATATTTGACACTTAGAATTTATATATCAGAAAACTTACGTCATTAAACATAACAATTTATGAGTATGTGCAATCAATCAACTTCAAAACTAGTTTGATAATTTAAAGTTATTAGTTTTTAGCTAATATACAGTTATATTTAACATAAATTTATTCTGCGCTTACCGTTGCTGTTCGAATTATTTTTATCGTAGAGATATCAATCAATAATAGTTTTAACGTGTTCTGGTTTAAGCTAGTGCCAAGAACACTTTGCTAATCAAACATAAACTTTTATTTTGCTTTTTGTATATTTTGTGGTTATAATCTTAAAGCAAAAAGTAAGAGAACATTATGAAATCAAGTTAAACTATAAAGTATTTAAATACATTAAATTCGACGAAAAAACCATAAATATAAAAGAATTCTAAAAACATTGTTTATTGGTAGTGAACTCCACCTACCGTAGCGTTTGACATTCTGTTGAAATAACGCTATTATGAAATTAACATTGCTGCTAGTTTCTATGCAGCAGTTACATTTTATTATTAAAAGGCAATTGAACACAATCAATTGTAACGAATTAATTGCCGCTGCACTGTTTGTATGAAAATTATTATTTAAAAATTTGATTATTTTCTATGATACGATAGGAAAACCGCGCTCAGGGCAGTAAAAGAAGAAAACTATTGCAAATATCTAGGTATATCAAAATGTTTTGCAGAAAATTGCTATTTAAAATTGTCAATTGCTAACCTAGTGGCAGTGACATAACGTAACAAAGGAGATGGTAGTTCTAATGGCATCCTGCACTTAAAATTGCCATTATGTATTGGTTTGCAAACAATAATCGACATTTTAATTGAATCGCATTCCAATGTATTGTCTGTTTTGCACAATGTATCGCATTTGAATCATACAATTATTTTCGAACAAGGACAGTTGCTTTGGCATGCTCAGCTTTAAAGCAATTTTTGTATGGGTCTTTTCAATTTAGAAAATTTAGGAAAATTGAAAATTTGGTTGCAGATTCTCTAATATTTTACAAAAATGGAATCTGATTCAAAACATCAACTATCAACAAGTCATGACACTTCAAAGAAATCTTGGTTGTCCTTAAATCCTCGATCGTTGCCAGACGTTGAGAATGGGTGAGTTATATGTTAAAACATATAAATATTCATACAGTATTTCCTGGGTTATCCACTGATAGCTTATTGTAGCATCAAAACTACCAAATCACATTAACAATTGTTTTAATTTTTTGCTGGCGATTTGGAGCATTGGAAATTATTTGTGGAAATGGATTAATTGCAACTGCCACGCCACTCACAGCGCGGATAATCAGCAATTTACTATATTATAGATTACAAACGTTTTGCACATTTTGGACACCTTATACAGCGGTCAAATACTCTCTATTGAGCGATTGACCTAGTTTCAATATTAATGAATTAAAAAAAAACTTATTGGTTTCACATCTATGTATAACTTTACTATTGTAACCTTTGCTACACTTAATATTATAAAGTCAAAAACGACCGATTCTTTCGATTTCTCTTTTAGTATAGCCATTTTTGTTTACAGAGCAAATGGAAAATATTGGAAAACAAAAGAAGGTCTAGAGTTAAATGGGGTCGTTGATAAAAAAGAAAAGCCCGTTAGCCAAATAAATGAAATCGAACACCCAACTTCGTGAGTCATCTAATACATAAATTGATTAATTATTATTTAAACACATATATACATATATATACATATATAATTTCATTAATATACAGTTATGGGGAAACACTCATGCACCTTTTTAAAGGTAATCTCGGTTCGGGATTGTTTGCAATGGGCGATGCAATGAAAAACGGTGGTATAATTCTAGGACCAGTGGCAATTGTCTGCCTTGGAATAATTTGCACACATTGTCAGCATCTATTGGTAAGTTATGAGATGTGACAAAAAAAGATACTTTTTATTGCGGCATTAAATTCGTTATTTACCTCAAAGTTTTGTGGTATTCCGCACGTGTTGTCATTGGTCATGACCGTCATCATCAATTAATTTAATGGCGAGTTTAATGTTTAGGCATTTATTCTCCAGAAACGTTTTCTATTCCTCTAGCTAGTTTAATAATTTGTCGACACAACCATGCCTGCCATTAATATACTCCCACAATTCAATTTGTTAGCTTAAATGCTAAATTATAGTCGTTTTTTGTAATCAGGAAATGTTTTAATTTGCAAATAAATGTTTGACATTTAAATTGATTAAGGAAATGTAATACGGAACTATTTGAATGCTATACTTTTTACAATTAGATATATATTGATTGTCAACTATGCACAATCCATAGTAAGCTTTTTATATACACTCGTTTTTTGCAATCAATAAGTAGAGTAATCAAAGAGTATTAATTATTACTTGATAGAATTAGATTCAAGGATAGAATGTACGTTAAGTGACTTGCATTGCGTCTTTCTTAGGACTTTCTTATGACTTAATTCACGGAACTACCAATCACATAAATATAAACTCAAGTATATCGTAAATGATTATTTACTTTGACCTAAACGTTATACTAATTTGAATAATTGAATATTTCTTCATAACCACAAATTAGTAAATTTTAAGTTTAATTATTCAATTAAAAATTTAATTATTGTGTAATTAAATATAGGATGAAAGACAATTAATATTGCAACAGAAATTTGATAATTATTTTTCTAATGATACACATGACCTAGAGTAAAGGGCCTAATTCTATATATATTCAATATATAATTCTATATATATATTGTACTATTTATGAATAATTACAAAAATTATCCATTTTTTTAAATTATTTTAGCTATTGCTATCTTAACTCCCATGCTCTAGGAAACTCATTGTTATATCCGTGGTCGTAAATTGCAGAAATTAAACATACGTGATTATATCTGCATATGAACTTATTTTTTGAAATAAATATTTCAAGTTTACATTATACCTTATCAAAATTTTTAAACAAAACATATTCATCTTTTGTATAATGATGATTGCTATTCATTTCAAGCTTGTTTTTTGAAGAATTTCTTTATCTCTCGTTATGTAGGCAGTTTAGTTGATTTTTTCAAGGATATACTTACATTTGTAATTACTTAACAAACTAAGTTGTGTTTGACTTGCATCCACTTGAATCACTTACTTGACTAATTTGCACGAATGCATAAAATATGCAAATAAATGCTTAATAAATATTTACAAGGACATGCAGCAAGGTGCAGACAGACATTCAGTGATTAAATACTCTTAGTTGTTGACCTATATAAAATAACATACACAATACTTGATGATAGTAGAATCAATGAGGTACAGTACAACGCGCAAAGCTGTTATGTCTAATTTGTGTGCACAAACCATGAAATTCATGTCTAGAAATTGCAAGGTTATTTGCGTATTATTGTTTATTGTATTTATAATAAAAACATTTACAGCTAACAGCGTCGACAAAAATTGCCCAAAAAACTGGCGTTAAGGTGATGCCCGACTTCGCCACAACGGTGGAATTGTGTTTTGATAATGGACCACCAGCTACGAAGCGTTTAGCGAAGCCAATGCGGAAGTTGGTGAAATTATTCTTGTGCGTCACACAATTAGGATTTTGTTGTGTGTATTTTGTGTTTGTCTCGAGTAATTTCAAACAGGTAATATATTAAATTGAAAATAAATCCTATGATATTATTTGGTGCAATTATATTTTACAGTTAGCGGATTATTATGGATTTGAGATTGATATACATATCCACATGGCTATTATTCTTGGTCCCATTATTTTGACATGTCTAGTGCGCAATCTCAAATACTTAGCACCACTGTCAGCCATAGCAAATATCTTCATGGCTGTTGGGCTTGTGATAACGTTCTACTACATATCGCAAGATCTTCCAGCATTCAGTGAACGGAACTATGTCGGCACAGCTAGCAATTTTCCCTTATTTTTCGGAACCGCTTTATTTGCGTTTGAAGGCATTGGGTTAGTTCTGCCACTGAGAAATGAAATGAAGAAACCGGAGACGTTTCAAAAAACATTTGGTGTTTTAAATGTTGGAATGGTGATCGTTACTTCTGCTTTCACCTGTTTGGGTATTGTTTCGTTTCTGAAATTTGGAGATAATATCAAAGGCAGTGTCACCCTCAACTTACCAGAAGATGAAATGTAAGTCAAAAAAATAGTTCAAATTGAATGTAAACATTTAAATATTATTCTTTTTAGTTTGGGTCAAGCCGTGAAATGGTTAATTGCGTTAGCCATTCTAATGTCTTATGCTTTGCAATTTTATATTGCAGTGGAAATCATGTGGGATCAAGTTGAAAAGACACACCCAGCTATGAAACATCCGATATTGTACGAGTTGGCGTTTAGAACTCTTTTCGTGCTTGTAACGTGTAAGTTTCATTTCTGTAGATTGATTTATCGATTTCATTTTATCTCAATCAAAATAATTTACAATTGGTGCACAATTATATTATTTAAGTGGTATTAAACTTACTAATACATTGCGATTGTTTTTTAGTTGTATTGGCAGAGGCTATTCCATATTTGAACCTCTTTATTTCACTAATTGGGGCCATTAGCAGTACAGCATTGGCTCTATTAATTCCACCACTACTGGAATTTACAATCACAGATAAATCTGCATTTAAAATTGTGAAAAATATTATTATAATAATAATTGGTGTGATTGGTTGTATAACCGGCACATATGAAAGTATTGCGGCAATTGTCGATGCCTTCCAGAACGGAAATTAAAGACCACTGCAAAACTTACACATAACATTGTACATAAGTGCGAATAATACTTTTATCGCTTATCACAATGCGGAACAAAATAATAATGCATAAATATACAGGCTGTGATATAATGCCTATTTGCTATTTGCCGCAGTATTTTCAATCTACTAATTTATTCTCGACTTTATAAAATTGTGGTTAAGATACGTTAAGTTAATGTTTAAGTGTAAGACGAACAATGAGATATACATTAAAATTTTGCAATGCCATGGTGAAACATTTCAAATAATTTATTAGCCTATATTTTTCAGTTACCAAACTTTAGCGCCTACAATATACAAATATAGAGACATGAGGCATGTCCCATACAAAATAGTGCTTTTTACAAATGGTAATTAAAACTATAGAAAATAAGATTGAAGCAATGCTCTAATTATAACTATGACAGACTAAAATTATTTGATTAATGTTATAATTTTGATGAGAAACGAATAGGAAAATGTACCGCATGCTTGTGATTATTTAACTCTGTGAGATTTTTAATTATTTTCGAGATATTTGTAGGCTCTAGTATTTAAGATTAATGTAAGATAATAAAAATAATTTAACTTAATCAGTGAAGTACATGCAACTGGTTTTAGCAGGTGAATATTTCTCATCAACCACTCGTGCTTTTGCCGATGTTGCCCTCGGATTGACCGATACTTGGCCAGCAATTCATCCCCAAATCAGTCCGAGTTCTATCGACTAACAATAAGTGATCGACTAAAGTGATAAATCTTCTCGATTACAACTTTTCGCTTAAAGTGTTGTGTCGAAAACCCAAGTTCCGCTTAAACCCCCTCCCACTTATTCGTGTTTTGTTCACATTCAGACGGTCCTTAATATTTCCCTATTGAAACAGATGTTATTTTCAATATGTTGATTTTTTGTGGAAGTATCTATATGCTCAAGTCTTGTTAACATAAATATTTTGAAGTAATTTTATTCGTTATTTGGACTTGAACGTAATATACGATAAGGTTTGCCGAAGTCGGTCACTTACCACAAACATATGACAACTAATCCCAAACTGGAGTAGGAATGCAGTATATGATAACGCAAAAGTTTATTAAATAAATTAATACTAACCAATATAGAAGAAAATCATATTCATTTAACGGAAATCAAAAATATTGGATCTGACAATTCATATTGTTTATGGCTTATTTGGTTAATTTCATAATAATATGTATTAAGTATTATAAAAAAATAATTACAATTCATTTATTACAATTTAATTTCCACATACATAACATTTAATTTCTGTTGATTAATGCTACCAATGGCTTTGCCAAATAGCAATAGTAAAATAATCACTTATTTACTGGTACTGGATACTATTTTCCTGCTTCTTTAATATTTAGTTATTGAGTTTGTATAGTTACTATTGATATCTACTAAAACTGTAACCAATAAGTGAATCCAAATCCTTTTATCATTATTAAAAAGGTTACAATAATTTCAATTATTCTTATAAATACATAAAATACAAGACATATGATATAGAAATAATTCAAATACTCCTGTTCCAAATTACGGAAAACATTTATAGTTGAATTGTTATTGCTAAAATTTTGGAAATTGCGTTTTTTATCCATTATTGTCTGTGTTGTGTTATATATCATCTGCAGTAAATTATAAGTTGCCATGTCTTCCTCCAATTCTTGACCAGTTAGCTGCACAGGATGTGGCATAAAACTTATAAATTCATTATTAATAACAAAAGGTCCTTGTATTCCAGTATTACAGGCAATTTTTCTGCCATTTGATCGTGCAATTCGAGAATATGGATCCATAAATCGATATTTGTGCCCAATTTTAATTGGTAGATCGTCATAACACAATTCCGAATATCGGATATGCGCCTTACGAGGTAAGCATTTGATGAGAACCGTGAATTCTTCACGAACTTGATATACAAAACCTAAATCATGTTTAAATATTAGCCCTTCGTGCTTTAAAATATACAATCGGGACATACAAAGTCTTCTTAAAGCATCCGTTTTAGTTTTCATATCAGTATTACCCGTAGAAACTTCAGAGTAGAAAACCAGAGAAGATGAAAGAAGCGTCAATTTGTTGTGTGCTTCAATTTGAGCCGATGGATTAGGCATAAACATCACCTCAATGTCGGGATGTTCCGTTAAATAAACTTGTTGTCCACAAACAGTAGTTTCAGAAAACAATTGAAGAATGATCAGGCGTGAAGTAGTGTCAACAACTAAAAGTTGTATGTCAAAATCGATTTCTTCAATAGGCCGAAACAAAAATGCACTTCCTACGAAAATAAGGACACTGTTGTCACATGTCGTACGTCTGCTTCTGTGCCACGTTATTTCACCCAAATTTTCGTCTGCACAATATTCAGCCATGTAGTTGCAACTCACGCCGGAGACTATACCAATTTTGCTTGAACCTTGAATATATTTAACTGTTTTGGTTTCGAGTAATATCGTATAGTCTGCAAACGCAGTCGTATTCTCATTGCATACTTCATCGCTAAATATCATTTTTGATGGGTATTGTAGGTGCCCATTACTTGTTTCAACCAAATTAATGGACATAATATTTGTCGTATTTATTGCCAATCCAGTAATTGTTTTTCCAAATATTTCGAATTGTTTTGATTTGTGCATTTCACGACATTGCAACTTCCCAACCAGATGTTTATAGCGATGAATATGTGCTTTTGTTGCAAATTGTGCTAGTGGAAAATTTTGTTCATCGTAATATTCCATTATGGTTACTCCTACGGAGCAATGCACGGTACAAATCGATATTAAGTTTTTTCTGACAATCATTCGAATTTCTATCAAGTTTGATTCAAATTCAGTAGCATAATTAGGACATCGCTTCAGATTTTCTAATGATATAGGTCGCACATTAAATGATGATTCGCAATCATAAACGGTAAGACTCCAAGCTAAAAACAAATGCGGTGTACGTTATGTGTGTAATTGACCTAACATACTATGCTTTTTGTTATTAGAGTGTATAAAAGGGAGAAAACCTACACCACATACAATAGACCTTGTATTGTAAATACGCATTATTTTTAATCAGTATAAGTGTCGGATTGCTGACCAAACGCNCAAACGCATTAAAGTGTAAACATAAAATAATTGTTTGAAATTGTGTTGAATTATCGTATGACAGAGGCTTCCAGGCTCTTTGATAATTAAAGCTATTTTTAAACTTTAAAATGATCGATCTATATGCTTACATCCTTATTTGGGGACAGCAAAATTAAGTTTGTCAATTCGTAAGTTGTTGAAGCTATTACAAATAAAAATTTAGCAGTTTCTTCAACTATTTCTTTGTCTAAATATAACTTTGTTTCTTAAAAAACTTTCAATATTAAAAAATATTAATAACAATTAGTAGAAAAACCATAATTATGGCTAAATTAATCCGGGAAGTAATATAATAAATACGTTTAATGCGCTCCTTGGATTTGTGACGCCAAAAGCAAAGTTGCATGAGTAACCGCTTGACTTACTTATCAACTTTCTGCCGTTTAATTATCAAAAATAGACTATCACATCTATGAAAAAATTATATGTATATATAGTTAAACAACTCACTTTGCGTTGAACTAAACTGGATTTATTATTATAAATTAGCTGACCCCGGGCGAATTTCGTTCCGCCGATATTTCTTCATCATCAAAAAATCGACTGATTATTAATATTTTTAACTTGGTTTAAAAATAAAAATATTTCTTTTTATTTTGACATGTATATCAATGCAATATTGTTGAAGCAATCGAAAAATCGTAGCAAATAATTATTGGCATAATGACAAATTATCAGACGATGTTCGTAAGTCATTATAATCGTTGCGCGTGTCAGCCACATCAGGTTTGGCCGTTCGGTGTAACCAAGAAAAAAAACGACTGTTTTTTAGCAGGCATAAATTATATATTGTTATACGACATTTTCTTTTTTATTGAAGGAACTTGAACAAATTAGTTCAATTTGTTAGAAATCGTAATATTTATGGGCCAAGTAATAATTCATGAAGTTGTCCTTATTTGTTTTGACACCTAAAGAAATATAACTATTTTTGTTTAAAAAAATAGTAGTAGTTTCAAATTAATGAAAGCAATCTTTACCACTTACAATTAGTCTAAATTGATATTCATTATCTTCCTGCTCAAGCATCAAGTTTCCATTAACGGTAACTAACAAGACTTGACCAATCGTCGAAGCGTTAAATTGTCGCTAGTGTTTTCTAGTCATCATTAGGAATTCCCGCGAATGCAGTTTTAAATAGGCTAATGAGTATATGATGTTTATGATGTTCATAAAATGAATCTGTACTTGTATTGAAAATTCTCTTTTATTTTGTCATTTTGCGATACTCGATAATGTAAGCAAAGCAGTTTTCAGCTAATATTTATTGTTTTATTTATAGCGGACATTCTCTTGTTCTTTACTTTTGCTGGTGCCTACATTTCTTATTGTTTTATTTTGTAATGTAATCGCCGATCAAGTTATAAATAGTGCAAAGGGCCGAATAGTAATGCCGCCGTTTGCTCAACCCTGCCATATGATAATGCTATATAGTGAAATATGATTAACATGTTAGTTCACGAGTTAGTTAAGAATAAATCAACACATACCTAAAGGTAAAAATAGTGCCAACCACAGCATAAAAATCATAGTGTTAATTATTTCTATAAATATAAAATATAGAAGAAACGTAAATTCCTGAAAAAAAAATAATGAATAATAATGAAACTATCATCGTAAATGAAAAATGTTATCGTGAAGTATTAATTTGAAAATAATATGGCTTATTTCTTAGCTAATGTAAGCTATTAATAGTCACCGCTGTTTCTAGAGCCATTCATCAATTAATAACATGTTTTCATTTCGAAATTTTTAGAAAATACGTACTGTTCCAACTGAGAAGCTCACCATAAATTATTTATTATCTCGTTTAGTCACACGACTACTATTTTATTTACTATAATATGTAAAATACTACTTATATAATGTAACAATTGATGAAATTCCAGTATTATCGGAATCGACCACTTACGCACCTACTAATTGTAGGCGAGTTGCCCATGTCCCAATAGGTTTCACTACAAAATTCAGAAGTCCCACTCTCTGATTTGTGAGTCACCATCGTCACAGTGTGTTTATGCCGTTTATGCGGTTAGTTGCTGTCTCGGCAAACTTCGTGCCGCCACAATATTCTTAAATGTTATACTAATTAGACACTACTATTCCAACAATTACTTTCCAAAAACTTAATCAGTTTTAAATTTTAAATCAAATTATTATTGAATAACTATCCCAACCACTCATGTCTAACAACCCCTTCTAATCTTCTTCTTATATATGAAAATGTAGAAAAAAACATAGGTACATTTCCAATCCCGTAACGACTAAACCGATTTGGACGGTGTTTTTGCCATAATGTTCGGTGTAACGCAAATAATGTCTGAAAGCATAGAAATTTTTAAAAATTTTAAATGAGAAATTGTTATGGCAGTTGAGATAGTTATTAGAAATGATCAGAGAGGAAACTTGCTGAAAATTCCGGATAGTGCAGAAAAATCGACATCAGTCATACATCAGTCAAAACCATAGGTAAATACGCATAAACATAGATAACTACATTTCAAGATGAACGACTAGATGGTTTCACTAAGCCATCAGTTTTTGGCTTTTCATACGTATGAATTACTCCCTACGCTTTCTATAAAAATTCATAATTCATAATTTCAAATTAAATACTTAGAATCAAATAATGCAAAAGCGTGTATTTTATTATTTTTATATTTGTCGATGCCTACAACTGTACTATACTAGAACTGTACTACTACTATTACTACTACTAATAACAATAATTTCTTATTTTATAACCCTTTATTTCTTTGGTTTTTGTTTTCTATGGGTGCTTCCATAGATAAATACGTATTACAAATGCCCTACTCCACGAAAATTTTTTAAAAATAAAATATCGTTTTCTCGTTGCACATTCTGAAACTGTTTGAAGGGTGCGCAGCAATCGCATTAGAGACCCTGGCTCGTACAGTGCGTATTTTAAATTGACAAGTTAGAAAATATTGTATGAGTGCACATCCAGTAATTCTTCAACTTTCCTACACTTTCCCATGTGGCATTCCCATGTTAATCCTTATGGACCAAACCGTGGAAGAACCCGAACCGTGGTTAACTTTGCAGGCGTGATACAAAAAGTTATTCATGGTTCCACCCTCAACGGAAAATAATAGTAGATTTGCAACAAAAGTATAATTTGGATTTTAAGTACAACGGAATGGGTGTAAAATACTATTCGTAGTAGAGTATTTCAGAGCAAATAAAAGATTTAAATCACATTTTACTGTAATTGCTAATGGAGTCTATGCGTTCAAACGATTGGAGGCATTGGAGCTTTCCGAAAATTAGAATCAGACAGCGTGCATAAGGGGCCCCAAGCCACAACGGGTTACCGTTACCCTTTGTAATTAATATAGGCTACCAACGTTACATAGCAATATACCAAACCATTTTAAAGCGATCTACTTATTCCTCTAGCCCCTCTGTTCCGCACGATTCGACACATTCGACACATTCTGTGCGCAGTCCAGCCAACCTCGCTCGGCTCATACGGACAACGTTTTGTTGCATAATATATTTAATAATTGGGCTACTTTCTTCTTAATTGACAAAGATGATTAAGAATACAAATATCCCAAGTTTGATTAAGGCCGCCAGCCAAGTGGTGAGCAATCAGCTGAAGGTAGCTCCAGCGGTCGTGCTAACCAAGAAAGAAAAAACCGACGTAAAGGGAGTCTTGTTGACCAGCTACAGCCTAAATAAATGCTTACCCGCTAACAACATGAGCGTAGTTGCTGGACCAGCAGTCACCACTCAGATTAGATGTGCCCATACTGACATTCATGTGCCTGACTGGGGCAGTTACCGACGCGATGCAGTGAAGAGTCCTGCAGCAAAGAGTGCTGAATCAGATGAGAGCCGCAAGAATTTCACCTATTTGTTGGCTGGTGCTGGAGCTGTTGGTGGCGCCTATGCGGCCAAGTCAATTGTAACACAATTTGTTACCAGCATGAGTGCATCTGCAGATGTATTGGCTTTAGCCAAAATTGAGATCAAATTGGGAGATATTCCTGAGGGCAAGAGTGTTACCTTTAAGTGGAGAGGTACATCATATAATTCTGTACCATTATTAATAGTAATACCAAATTTTGTCTTTTAGGTAAACCATTGTTCATCAGGCATCGCACTGGTTCTGAAATTGCTGCTGAGCAAGCTGTTCAAGTTTCGAGCTTGAGAGATCCACAGCATGACAATGATCGTGTCACCAAGCCAGAGTGGTTGGTTGTTTTGGGTGTTTGCACTCACTTGGGTTGTGTGCCAATTGCAAACTCTGGTGATTTTGGTGGTTACTATTGCCCTTGTCATGGCTCTCATTATGATGCCTCCGGCCGCATCCGCAAGGGTCCCGCACCACTCAATCTAGAAGTTCCAGTCCATGTATTTCCTGATGATGGTACCCTTGTTGTTGGTTAAATCAATTTTAATAGTGAAATAAATAATGTATGTACAGATAATCTTTAAATTATTCAAACATCAATGAAGTATCAACAATACTATCTAAAATAAATAGACAACTTGAAAAAAATGAAGGTGCAAAATATATTATTAATTGTATAGTTGTTTCAGAATTTAAATAAAGTTACCAGTTGCAATATAATGATACTATCAAATTAGCCGTTTACAATTTTTGTTTAAAATTAAATATTGTCATTCACATACCTGGATAACCTGTTCAAAGGCCTATAATGAGAATAAGACAATTGGTGGGTCATTTGCATGTGTTTCATAGTGATCTGTATGTGATTCTTTAATGTTAAACATGTAAAAAACAACATGCATGTGTTTAATGGTTCAGTTGGAAGTCATGTCAATTTGTAAACATGTAACAAAATCTTATTGCTCATTGCAATTTACTCCTAAATGGCTTAAAAAAGATCCTAGAGCAAAATTGTTGATCTTGAAATTTTGAGGCAATTATTATGAAAGCGTTTCTTGTCCGGGAGACAATTTCTCCATGCACAACCCAACAAATTATTCAATTAGAATTGACTTATCATCGTCATAATAGATGAATAAATCAACCCATCATAACTCCACCAAATGAAATATTTTGATAATTTCTTTACAAATAGCATTTTATAATTTGGCGGTACTTTTTTGAAGTTAAATGATGCGAAATTTGATATCGCTTAATGTCATTTCAAAGTTGAGCTTGTCAGAGTGTGTTGCTAAGATATAAAATAAACAATCAATATAATGACATTGATCCAACAAATTTGATTATACATTTGAGATTTGTTTTAACAACGAATATAATTCAGATCATACGGAATTTACCTTGTTTTAGTATACAATTATTTATCTACACTAAATCGTAAGTCATTAATATTCATTGCTTTAACTATTTGCATTCACCAAATTTGCAAACCAATAGCTAAATATGGTAAGCGGTCGTCAATTTCGCGAGTCCCTACATCGTCCGCTGCCAAATGCACCTTCCCAAAAAACATGTCGACAGGTGCCGGCCTTTACTATACAAGCATTGCAGCGAGGCACGTGCACCTTGCCGCCACCCAGTTGTAACCCTTATCAAGAAATTCCATTTACCAAGAAACGTATTTTTAAAACTTCTTATGACCGTGGAGAATTGCCGATTACCTCAGATGCCAACAAAACCAGCGTTATTTGGAAGGTAAATTGTTAATCATTTCACATTTATTTGTGCATTGACGCATTAATTTTTAGGTGAACCTCAACAAAATTGATTATACGCATTATCTTCCCCTTTTCTTCGAGGGGCTTATTGAAAATGAAGAGCCGTATGCGTTCATTGCTCAGCAAGCAATTTGCGATCTTCTAAATAATGGTGGACATAAAATATTTCCATGCATCCCTCAGCTTATTCTCCCAATGAAAAGTAATAAAGTTTTAATATATACTTAATTCTCTTACATTACATAAATATTTTCGTAACAGGGGCATTAAACACTAGGAACAAGGCAATCATGATGCGAGCTTTAAAAATCATGCAACATTTGGTGAAGTCATTTGACATGGTTGGCGAAGCGCTGGTTCCTTATTACCGTCAGTTATTACCTCCGCTAAACTTATTTAAAGAAAAAAATGTTAACTCTGGTGATGACATTGATTATAGCCAGGTGAAAGGCAATAATCTGGCTGATATAATCAACGAAACTTTAGAACAATTGGAGATTCATGGCGGTGAAGATGCGTTCATTAACATTAAATATTTACTGCCAACATACGAGTCATGCGTAATGAATTGAAATAAAAAAATACCCACGCTTAACAGCGTATGACTTGCAGAAGCACAAATATATCTCAAATAACTGGTTCATTAACATTGTAAACTATATTAAAAATTTGAAAAGCAATAATCTCATTATGCAAACTAGGGCACCTGTTGTATGACTTGCAAATTTTAATAGCCGTTACTAAAAATAGCGCACTCTGTAACAGTTTCCTCAAATACTGCGCCAGATAAGTACGTGCCCGTCATATATCGCGGAAGAAACGTCGCATTAGGTTTTCAACATGAATGAAATTAACAATGACAAAGAAACGTGCTATAATTTATATAATGTAATTCTTGCCATTCACATTATTTATAGTTTACAGTATTAGCTGAGAAATTATTCTATATCCTTATAAATATCAATGTTTTAGCACTAATGATTTTAAGCAAATTAGGTATTATTAACACTTGATATCTTTTAAATCCTATAGCATTTTAAATACTATTGCATCACATAATTTATATCGTTTTTTTGACGATTTGTGTTTGAGATCCACCTAAGTGGTACATTTTCAAAAGCTACTCATTGTCAAATTACCCAGATAAGTTAAATTTCTGATATTATATAATTTGTCAAATTTATTTAGTAAAGATATACTGCAAATACAACAACAACAGCAAATATGCTACTCTGTAAAAGAAAAAATGGATGCATTAAATGTAAATCAAATACTTTCATTATTTTAACACTTACATTCATAAATACATCACTTGTGTAGCCATCAGTTTCAGAATCCCATAGACATCGCAGACCAGATTTTACACCTGCTCCTTTCAATTCACCAATGGTAACTTGAACAATGTGTTTATATCTTTTCATTCGCAGTTCTGAAAATGTGAATGAATTGCTTTTAAAATTAAATGTTATAATTGTTCTAATGTACGAAGGAAATTTTAAACTCTTTAAAATGCAATTTAAAAAATATTTTGACATTACATGACATACCTCTTATATCTTGATTAACAGAATTTGCAATTTTAATCGCCCACTTTTTAGCATTTTCACTATCGTATTCTTTACCATCCAAAGTCTCAAAAAGAATTGTTTGAATAATTTCCTTGATGGGAGTCAACTTAAATCTGAAAACAAGTGTAAGAATTTAAGGCATAACATGTATAACAAATATTGAATTGTTTTACTTTTCTTCCAAGCTAGGTTTGATAACATAAGAACTCTGTGGCACAATTGTATCATGGCTTGCACATCTGCCTTCTGGTTCCACCACTTCTTCTTCACCTACTACTGGCTCTTGTTCTTCAACACTCATTTCCATTGTTTATTGATTGCAATTTGTATTTACTATAGCAAAGATGCAAATATTTTAAAGACACATTTAAGATTATTGGCGCCGAAATCTTACCTTGAAATGCACCACCAAATATTTTTAAAATAAGCCTCTCAAACAACCGAGTATATTCGTGGTAGAATTCACCCCAACTAAACAACTATTAATTTTGATGTTTCCTGTAGGAATTATCAAATTTCTCTCATGTTTTGTCAACCATTGTCATGACGACCCCATACAAACTTATGAAAAGATTGGTAAGCTGAAGCAGAGAGTATATAATAATAATGTATTATCAGAGAGTAAATAATTATATGTATTATATACTCTCCGGCTGTAGTCGGGTAAGAGTGAATAAGAAGTAGGAATGTCGAAAATATATCGATATATCGATAGTTTATTTCTGTTTAGACGATATTTTTGGGCAATATTTTATTTTTCAATATATCGATATATCGATATTAAATTTGGACTATCAAAACAATATAAAAGTCGATATTTTTAATCAAATTATAATATATATATGTACATGAAACCGGGTTGTAAATATCATACTGGGACACAAAGAATCTTTTCTTGACAATTTCATATGCTATTTAAAATCGAGCGCGACATATCGATATTTTTTTCAAATTAATTATATATCGATAACGATATTTCCAAAATATATCGATTCGATATATATCGATACTTTTTAGATTTTCGACATCCCTAATAAGAAGAGAGTGAGAAGGCCAGCGCCCAGAAGAGAGTACAAATCCGAAAGAGGGCGCTGCAAGCGCAACAATGGTAACAATAAAGCCAATCTACATCACATAGATAAATATATTTATATTACATCACACGAGGCATTACAAACGCGAGGCGGGAACATTGGGGTAGCACAACAAATGAGAGAGATAAAATCGGCCAATGAGACAAATAATCAACAAGATCCAATTTGTTCGCCAGTTGAAAAACAAGGTCTTGGAATCAAAGACCGCCTATATAAGAGTGTGCGCACGAGTACTCACGTAATTTCGAGTTTACGTCATTTAGGTCTTTAACGTATAACTGAAAGTTCTGTACAGTGTATTAACAAGTTTTGCGTTCATCCCCAGAATCCCTTCACAAACAGCTGCCACCGATGAAAAACATTATAAAGGAAGAAGAGCTTAGCAAACTGTACCTCGCAACTGCGTTTATATATACGCTCTGGTATAAATACCAGAATACATGTACGATTTGTGACTAGTGATTTGTGAATCACGTTCTTGTTATTGCGATAAAAATAGAGAAAATTGTTAATAAAAAGATATGACACCACGTATATTTCGGCACGTTTAGTTGTTTAACCTTCGTCTAGAAATAATCTCACAAGTAAATTTTCTTAAAGCATGAGAATTTTAAATTTGCCGCCTGTTGGAATTTGGTAGATTTCACACATTTCACATATGTAGACAATGTAGAATTCACACTACTTATCTCGGATGTGGGTTCTAGACATTGTAGACCAGCATCAGATGTTTTCGCAGATGTTTTGGTTGTGCGTGGATCTGCGTATTTTTTGCCAGGAAGCTTCGGGAACAACGAGATTCGCGCTCGGCACGTCGCGTACAAATCTGATACGTCTACATTCGCGCGTCGCGATCTACGAACGGCATCGCGAAGCGATAACACGAGCGTTTGTGCGTAATGCGTAATGCGTTTGTGCTCAACTAGGGTCTACTCAAGATGAGCGAGTTGCGTGAATCTCTAAAAAGTCAGATTTATTACGCGGCGAAAGAAAATCATCGTATTGTGCTGTATACGTTATTGACGGACAATATCACAAAAGCAGAAGCTGAAGAACTTCTCAATGAGGTAGGAAAAGGCTCTTAGATGCTGGAAAACAGTGCTTATTAATGTATAACCTCTATTTTATATTTGTACTTAATCATTGTGTTTATGCCATTTTCTTTGTGAATATTTTTAGATGGCACTACAATTTTGTTTAATTTTCAGACTTATATAGAAGAAGATGGTCAGCAATGCACACCATTAATTGTTGCAGCACGGCATGGCAGCAATGCTGTATGCAAGATCATCGTCAACAAATTCAATGTGGATTTAGAGAGAGAGGGCACAGTGAAATTTGATGGGTTCGTAATTGAAGGTGCTAGTGCATTGTGGTGTGCAGCAGGAGGAGGTAACATTCAAAAATCTTATTATTTTAAACATTTGATGTATTATTCTGTGATGACTGTGGGTAATGTGTTATCTTGAAAAGTTACTGGCAAATCAAAACATTGACATGCATGCTCATAGGTATTGATAAATTGCATACAAAACTGAAACTTTGTCAAGGATTTAACAATGGATTATTAGATTTAACATTCATAGAACTTTTGTATTTTAGGTCATTTAAATGTAATAAAAACTTTAGTCAAAGCTGGTGCCAATGTTAATCATCCAACAAGAACAAATTCAACACCTCTACGAGCTGCTTGCTTTGATGGAAGACTAGATATTGTTAAATATTTAGCCGAACATAATGCCAATGTACATATTGCTAATAAGTATAATAATTCATGTCTTATGATTGCATCATATAAGGGACATGTGGATGTGGTATGTTTTAAAAATGAAGCAAATATGCATATACACTGTATAATGTATGATTGCATAAAAATCAGTTTTGTTATAGGTTTTGTTTCTATTAGAAAACAATGCAAATCCTAATGAACGAGCTTTGTGCGGCGCAACGGCTCTACATTTTGCAGCTGAAAGCGGTCATGTGGGCATAGTAGAGAAACTGCTACAGTACAATGCGGAACTGAACTGCATTAACGACGCCGGTATGTCGCCATTAAAAGCGGCTGCCGAGCGGGTGCGCAGAGACGTCGTGGAAAAACTAATTCAAAATTATCCAATCAACAAGGAAGATAAAATTGAAGCATTGGAACTTCTTGGTGCTTCCTTTGCAAATGACAAGGACAATTATTCACTAGAGTTGGCATATCATTACTTAGAGCAAAGTATGGAATTGAGGTGAGTGTTTTTTTTTTGATCTTGGAAATGTGGTTTTGGTAATTGAAATCCTATTTTTGTGGAAATTTTACTTTAGCCTCAAATTGCTTTTACCACAAATAAGGGTGAAATTGTCCTACCTTAGAATAGATTAATATAGACTATTTTGAATATTAAAACTATGTAATTGTAAACTTGCTCTTAAAATAGTGCTCTGGTTATCACCGCCTCACCGACAGTGCGGTGTTCGTAGTCAAGCATACCTAGTTGATTAAAAACCGGCAATTGTTGGCATTAAAATAAATCAACATTTATGTCAATCCATCTTAGAATCAATGTTTATATCGGTTTCTTAAACAACGTGCGGCGAAACTCTACAAGTGTGCCGCAAATTTTTGATAAATAATTTAGATATTGCGATTTTTAGACATATATTGTAAGTATTGTGAATCACTGTTTTATATAGTTAAAGTAATTTAAGAAAAACGCTATCCAACCGAGCAATACAAAATCTGAAGATTGATGTTTATATTCCATTTCGTTAGAAAACTAAAGCAGAAGATTTGATTCCTAATCTTTATAATACTTTTAATTTGGCTTTCTCATTTCTAATCTACACTGATAATCAATATGAAATTATTTTATTCTGTTTGTTTTAATGAACTTCATTATGAAGATACATGGAAATTAAGAATTTGCATTAATAAGCATTACGAAATTCCCTAATTTAATTTATTAATCGATTTCTAGATATAGTGACGAAAATAATGTGATATCAAAAATATTAATTCCACCCGTGCCAGCATATGAATACTGGGTCGAAACGCAATCATTAGAAGAACTGAGGACTCGTTTATTGGGAAATGCGAATGCAATTCATATAGAAGCTCTGACAATTCGTGAACGAATTCTGGGTACAAGTAATCCCGAGTTACCACATCCTATTATTTACCGAGGAGCTGTGTTCGCAGATCTGGCTCGTTTCGAGCGTTGCATTGAATTATGGCTACACGCGATTAATTTGAGGCAAGGAAATAATATCAATGTTGCGAAGGATTTGTTGCGATTTGCCCAAGTATTCTCTCAAATGTTGCACGTTGGAGTTGAAGTGACTTATAAAAATATTGAGCCAGTTCTCGAATGTACGGTACTAGAACTCCAGCGAAACAAAATGAAGATGGAGAAGCCCGGCCCGAAGGATGATCCAGATGTTATTCTAAAAGAAATCGAGAGCAACATAACGACGACTTTATATTTAGTTACTATATTAACAAAAATTTTAAGCAAATCGAAAATTAGCAGTGAAGAGGAGTTCAAGGTGTACAGAATGGTTTATAAATTAAGTACAATGCAGCTGCGAAATCGGGAAGGTCAAACTTTGTTACATCTGGCTTGCAATGCAGAGACACCAGTGGATGACTTCCATATAAGTGACCTTTGCAAGTGAGAAAACTTAGTTGTGTTATTATTAAGTTTGCATTTGCAAAATTTTATAACTTTTCAGATTTCCCTGTGCAAATACAGCCTGTCTATTAATTGAATGTGGTTCAGATGTAAATGCAATGGACATGGAACGCAATACTCCACTGCATTTGATTGTTAATTACCATAAACCTATATCAGATTTCGCCACATTACATACTATTATTATGAAGCTTACAGAGGCAGGTGCACACATTGATTGTGTCAATAACCGAGGGGAAACCGCATTGGGCTCTGCTGCTACTGGTAATATTAACAGGGTCGTATTTAAACCAAATATAAAGTTTTAGTTATTTCAGGAATTGCCAGAATCATTCTCAAAACTCAGTCAAAAATATGTCTCAAATGCCTGGCAGCTCGCGAAATAAAAATGAAGAAAATTATGTATCGAGGAATTGTTCCAGAGATATTGGCTTCATTTATTGATCTGCATGGCCCTAATTGTTAACTAGACCAGTAATTTGTATCTAGTCACTTTTGTTGTTTCAGATAATGCTCTATACTGATGACTAATGCGCAGGTTTGAACCCATCTAACTGCCCGAATTAATACTGAAAAAATGACCATCGTTTGCAAATGCATTGTTGCATTATACATACTTTATTTTTATGAAATATTTATGACCATCTCTATATGTTACTTTACCTGTGGCTATATCAGTGCCAATCATTAAACATTTGGCATAACATGTAAATAGGCATGATGGAAAAGAAGTGATATTTTTATTGTGAAATATGTATTCTAGAGACATTTTCTAATGTAAAACGCGATTACACTTTGTCTGAAGAAAGTAATAAAGGAATTTGAAATTCATTTCATTTCTCTAATGATTTAATGAATCAGTCAAACTTAGAAGTAAGTTATAAATATATTACATCTTAAATGCATATTCCAAGCAGTTGGAATTAACTACTTGTAATTATTCTAACTTTTACTTTATTAATATGGCAGGCCTTAGTCAAAAATTAGAGGCCCAATATCAACAAAATGATACCATCCAATACGTTTCAAACTTTGTAATATATTAATTAAATCTATGAGTCGTTCAAGTCCTGCGTTGGTTCCTTGTGCGCCAGATAAAGTGTTAAAATGCTGGTCAATGCACTTACTAGGAATATTACATCAAACCATCGATGGTAGAAATTGAATTGCAAATCTCCCAGCACCTGTGTGATGATAATACGATATTCCTGTGGCATACTCATGCGCAACAGTAGCACTGATGAAAGGAAATACATGCCCATGAGTTGTGCCAGTATAAGTACAATAATATTCGAACTTTTGCTTGACGATATCTTGTTGAAAAACTGAAAATATACAAATTCTTAATTAAATTATGCACTTCGATGGCTATTCATATTCACGGCAGGAAATTAGAAGAAGCTACAGCTACAGGTGGTAAGAACGTCTTGTTAGGAATAAATACTAGGAATCATCATAGATCTACAGTATCATTAATAACTATTCTCCTTGCCTTAGTCAATGTTAATAGCAATCCCCGAATCGACGTTATTACAATGCATCCCACTAGAATAAACGAAATGTGCTGCGACCAAAAGTTGACGTCGATGTTCAGGCCCATCCAGTGTACTGCAATTTCGATGCCACGAGTAACAATGTCCTTTTTTCCCACCCGATCAAATACGATGTTTATGGTGCACTGAAATGACAAGCTACGTTAATTTTTATACAAAAGAGGCAAATATGGCATAATTACAATAAAGATTTTCCACAAACAGTACATTGAGAATATATAGCCAAGAAAATTAAAATATTTTCCTTCCCAAGTTTTGGACCATTCAATTCTCTCCAACATATTATGTTTCTCATGAGCTTCAAGGAATAACTGTCGACTTAATTCTTCAAGACCAGATATTTCAAGCTTTAGTTGGGCAATATCTGAAATTCAATAAGCTATATTACTATAATCAGTGTTGCTAAGTGAGTTTAATACAGAACAGAAGAACTAGACTTGATAATTGCAATTTAGTCATTGATTATGGAAAGATAAGAGTGATTCAAATATAAAAAAATCTTCTACATGCTTATACTGATACTGATTGTATACCAAAATCCTTAAGTTTCTAAATTGATCAGAAAATCCTGAACTCAAATCTGACCAAAAATACTCTATAACAAAATGTATTTATTTCAATTCTCTAATTAGTATAATTTATAGAGTGCATTTTTATGCCAGAAAAGGAATACTACTTACTTTCTTGCCCTCTTTTGGAACCAATAGAATTAAACATGCCCCAAATACCTTTCCTATACACACCATGATCAGAGCTTTTTTCTAAGTGCTGTCTCTTTGAAACTGCAATACGTTTCTTCTTCAAAACTATCATATCCATAGTCTGCATTAACCTTTTCTCCACTGTCATCACATCAGCTGCAGATACTTCTCTTATAAAATATGACATATTTGTATATGGATAATTCACAGCACCAAACCCAGATAAAAGCGCCATCACTGTAACCCCAATTACACCAATTCTTGAGACCAACTGCTCAATGCTTAAAATGCCCTGTTTAGGATTGAGAATTGGAAATGGATCACCAATTTTCCAAAATATCATTAAAAATATAATCCAAACACATATAGTCAATGTTTTAATGTAATCAGCTTTCACTAAAACAATCATTGAAGTATTATTTAAACATCAGCTTCAATATAAAATTGAACTTACCAAAACTTATGTTGCTAATACATGAATATGAAATATATATAGGATTTAATACAATCACAACAAACAGCAGAGAATACAGTATAACCGACCAGAAGAATGACCTAGAACTGTAACATATTATCAATAAGATGTAAATATTTAAACTAGAAAGTAATATATCCACCTAGCTTCAAGCCAGTTGAGTATTTCAAATATAATTAGCTCAAACATGGTGCAGGAAAGCATTAAAGTAAATGAAAATATTAAATACACTAAGACATGTCGCACCTCATAGTCTTTGAACAACTGTTTCATAAAAAAAGTTCGAGCCCCAACAAAAAATATCACCTGCAATAATAGATAGTACAGAAATTAATCACTTGATATAGTTTGTTTACTTTGTTACCTGTGATATTAATATCACAATAGTATCTTCTAGAAAAGCCATTTCGTTTTACTAATTATTCCTTTGGACATGGGCGAATATCATGCCCTTAGTTCTCTTGAGTAAATTAGCTCTTTCTAGTTTAAATTTTAGTTTTCAGATTTATACAATTTTATCCAAATACATTGAGGTTATGTTGGCCGGTGACATATTTATGCAGTGGACGTCCACTCAATGCCTCAATGTAAAATCCCCTAACCGGGATTTCCCCTAGAAAACGATGACAGTCTATAGAGAGCAATATATAGTTATCTCATTCTCACTCAACAGGCCACGCTGGTTCCCGCTCATATTCAAATTAAAATTATATATTAAAAATTAACATCAAATTTTACTCACAATTCTTTATTATATGTATTAAACAAATTATGTGTAAACAGTAATTAATAAATTAACACAGTACATTAAATAAAAATTAACAATTAAAAAATTAGTAATAATAACAAAATCAGTGATGACCATTATACAACATAAATAATCAATCTATCTCTTCAGTTCCTTACATAATGTTGTAGAAATAGAAGTTCTGTAAAGGGTCCTGATTGAAGTTCCTCATGTTGATATGTTGGAAACCCTTTTCCAACAAGTTCTCCACAAGAACTTGCACAGATCTTCTTAATTTCCTCTGGATACACGTGAGCTTTCGTAAGCTTTGTGTGACATCTCCCTTGTGTAGCCAACCTTTGCTG
>JAODGE020010838.1:0-10571 GCA_027574965.2 Ecitophya simulans
TAGACTAACTGATTTCTATAAAAGTGGCTCAAAATAACTTTTCAAACAGTGGTGATGGTTAGCAATAGTGGAGAATACATTATTGAATAAATCTTTGTTATATTTAATGAGGAGCAGTATATATATATATATAAATTAGAACTGCACATTAAATAATGTACAAATATTTTTTGCTACAATTGATTGCGATTGTAGCAGAAATTATGAAATTATTTACTTTCAACGATGAACGTTTGTTTTAACGACAATTTGTTTGAAGTTGACGTCAATTACATTACGTATGTTATGATGCTCATTATAGCTTACGCCATCTTTTCTGACGATATTTCCGCCAAGTCTCGTTCTCATAGTTTAACTGTAACGTTAATTACTCGTCAATTGCGTCCGATTAAATCACAAACAACAACTGTAACGTACGACAAAATCATAAAACTTCACGTTTACAAAAATTTGCAACATCATTAACTAGCGATTTGTAAATAGCAATTTTTCAAATGCTGCGCAAAATGTTTTCGACGCGTCAGTGCCAGCGCCAGCATGCAATTCGTAATTACTGTTGCGATTTCGATTCGTCGATGTCGGTTCGGCTAAGACGCACGCTTAAGTCGTGGACGCATTGACAAATTTGCGCTCAAAAATCGAGCGCGTCGGACGTCTGCGCCCGGACAGATAACAGAGCTTATCTCTTCCTTTTGCGCCGGGCAGCGTTTCGGAGGTTTTGTTTATATGGATGCTGCGGCGAGCATATAATTCGAACGCCGCGTGTCGATTTCAGATCATTTCGTGTTCAACTTGCACGCCGCATATGACTCTTAATTACAATTGACGGGCAAACGTTAATTTATCAAACTATATAAGCCCTGGATTCACGATTATAACACGAGATTTGTTTGTTTGTTGTTACAAGAAGACTAAGAAGAATAATACAGATTAAACATGCATCTTCTCCGATCACAATCCGACATGGAGAGCGGACGGATACGGACGTCTCCTGCGGGTCATATAACTGCCAATCGTAATGACATTTTTGCTAGGACACCGGCGATGACTAAAGAAATGTTGCAGAAGTTGCAGAATGCTGAAATCGGCCCGAAAAAGGCTAATCTTTGCGGCTACGAGTTTAACACTCGTCAGATTTCCGGTAAGTTTGTATTTTATTTTTTATTTAGTTTACCTTTTATTTTAATTTTATAATAGTAAACTCTCTAACTCTTTAATATGCAACTTTTTATGTCAGTTATATGGGATTTCCCCAAGTTATAACTTGTACGCATTCTCACCTAGTTGACTTCAAAAGCAAAGAAATTGTCCACTAGTACTCAATGATTTTATAATTACTATTACGATCGTAATTAATTCTAGTCAATTATTTCTATTTTATACATAGTCTTAATTTTTATCCGCAAATATTTTCTGATTTTGTCTATTTTTTACTTCGACATACTTAAGTAATTAAGTTGTCGGTATGCAACATTTTATATACTAATTCTATGGGATTTACCCAGGAAAAAATGTACTCCTAGAAGTTAGCAACTTGTTATACTCACTATTATAATATAGGCAATTTAATTAAATTTATACTTATGACAATTGTCATAATTATTGTAACAAGATAGGAAAGATAGGAAAAATACAGACATAACACTTGAAAACATGATGACACATAATAAAAACATAAAAATTAATGTAATTGCAATTAATTACTGATTACGCTCTTTGCACAGTCGACATAGTCAATGACACTCGACGACGCTTAAGATTACAACGATTTTTACAGTTTTTGGTTTGAACACGTCGATAGTACTCGTGTCGTAGAACCATGCGACATAGTTAGAAATAGAAATTGTCGAGTAATTACGATGTCTGCGCCAGATAACCTGATTTGACCGATCGGAAACATGCATAACTTTATATAGTTCAACCGCTTTGAGCTTTCGTAGAATAGAAGAGTGGAAGGTCGACGGAACAGGCGAACGTACAAAATATTTGTTTGTAAAAATGTGCGCAATTTGATTGGCCGAATTCTATGGGCCGATGTGTGACGTTTGTTTACGATATCCTCCCCGACATTGACGTCGCGAGTCACGTTCATCATTTGTCTGAACATCGGATGTTTGCCGCATAAAAACGCGTCTTATCTCTATGTTGTGACTGTCGTGCGTTTGTGAAAAACCGTTCGATTCTTGTGCGTAAATATGGGTCATTGAGTTTATCGTCAAGAAGCATTGAAGTGTTATCAAGTTTACGTCGGCTGGGATGTGTTTTTCGGGGGGATAATTTATCGAATTAATTGTTGATAATTTAAATTTATTTTTTGATTTGACCATGATTGATTAAATTATTTAAAGATTTTAATTATTATTTTTTAAAAATATTTTTAAAAATCTATTTTGAACGGTCAATTTTGGTTATTTAAATGCATTTAAAATTTTTGTTTTTGTATATTTGTTTGTATTTTTATTTTCATTTGTTATTTTCTTTAATTTCTAATTTTTAGGGCTTTTTTTAAATAAAATTTGATGTTAATAATTTAAATTATAAAAATATTTAAATTTTTAAGTTTTATTATATTTTATGACATTTTTAAATTGCTCATTCGTTAACTGTTATTTTAATTTATTTAATATTATTTTCAAAACTTCTTGTTACTTCATTTTTTTAATATTATAGTTTTAATTTATTATTTTTTGCTTATTTCAGTTCTTATCGCTTTATTTCTTCTCTTTTCTTTGAGCTCCGGCTTCACTTACACTTTCTGGTGCACTAATCGCTTTAGAGAATTTATTTTGGAAGTAAGTTTATTTAATGTTTCTTAAAAAACGACAGCGGTAAACATGTTTTATTATTTATTTATTCTTTTTTTTTGTAGCATACTGTAATTTCCAATACGTCTCAGCAGTTTTCCAACTTTCTGGACGCCGCCCCGTCGCAAACAAAAATTTACATTTACAATTACACCAATATTAAAGAAGTTGCAACTAGAAAAGACGCTAAGCTAAAGGTACAAGAACTGGGACCATGGGTTTATGAGTAAGTAATCAACTTCTAGTTTTAATTCGTAATTTCCGTTCATTTCTTTAGAAGATATTTAAAATTTTTCGTTCAAAAGTTTGCAACCAGTTATCCTTCAATTTTCTTCCAAGTTATAAATTGTTATAGTGTGAATGATTTCATAACTTCTATTACGATCAAAATTAATTAATAAAGGAACAACAACTGGGACTAGGGGTTTATGAGTAGGTAATAAATTTGAAGCTTTAATTTGTAATTTCAGTTCATTTCCTTGGAGGAAATGTTTGCGTTTAAAAATAATAAACCGGTTATGTATAAGATGTTGATGTACCAACATCTTACTGATAATGCAAAGATTGTACATCCTTTGCTTATATTTTTTAGCCAAAAAATTAATTCAGAATTAAGTGCCATTACTAACAGTTATTATTATGTAATTACAGAGATAGACTGCATCGCAAGAACGTGACATTCTCCGAGGACGGCACCTACGTCCGCTTTCAAGAAACGCACAACTATAAATTTATGCCCGAATTATCCACTGGCCTGCAATTAGACAAAGTGACCGTCCCGAACATTCCGATGTTGACCGGCGCGGCGATGTTTCGTCGCTCGTACTTGCTCACTCGGCTGGGAATGTCCACAATTTTCAAACAATTTGATGCGCAGCCCTTCGTCACCGTTGCTGCCGACCGCTTTATTTTGGGCTACGACGACGAACTGTTTGCGCTCGCCCGCAACATGATGGCGCTCACGAAGCCCTTCCCGTTCGAGAAGTTCGGCCTGCTGGCCATGCGGAGAAACTCGCCGGACTGGGTAGAGATGTGGACCGGCAAGGACGACATCAACAAGCTCGGCACGACGAAGTCAATTAATGACAAGGAGCGCTTAAACAACTGGGACGACGACGACATAGACAGCGTGGCGGGCGGCGTCGATGGCGTCGCCTACCCGCCGGATCTGGTCCACGACAAGCGGAAACTCAACATCTTCTACAAGGATCTGTGCCGGAAGGTGCCTTTGGAGTTTGTCGAAGAGACGAAGATCTTGGGCGGAACGATGCCCGCGTACAAATACGAGGTACCCGTCAGCGCCTTTGCGCATCCCTCGATGGGCAACCCGGAGAATCAGGGATACTGCACGTCCGACGGCGAGTGCGCGCCGCACGGCCTCTGGAACGCGACGAAGTGCGCGTACGGCACGCCGATATTCGTGTCGTATCCGCACTTTCTTGGGGCGGATCCCAAGTACAGGGAAGCAGTCGACGGCGTGACGGCCCCCGTCGTAGAGAAGCACTCTTCGCAGATCGAATTCCATCCGTACATGGGCTTTATCATGCAAGGCTGGAACAGGCTACAGACGAACATTCAGGTGCAGAAGAGCTTCGGCATTACCGAACTCGGCATGTTTGAAGACGACGTGATCCTGCCTGTGGCATGGATGGAATTCGGCGCCAGAGCCGAGGACCAACCTGACTACATCCTGGACGTCTTTAACGATGCCACGTATTTCGTGAACAACTTGGAAATGGCGTGCAAGTTTGGCCCGATTCTAATGATGGTCGTCACAGCGATCGGGTTTTTCATTGTGCTCACTCGCAACAGGACCAATAAGGTGGCTAACGTTTCGGTCACGGAGAACATCAATTAAGAGAAACGCGGGGTTTAACGAGGTAATAAGACTGATTATGCTGATTTTTTGATTTGTTGATTCGTTAATTTTCCGGAGATTCGCTTGAGATTATCTTGCAATAGATCGGCAATATTTATTTTGATCCAAATTGGATTCGTACTCATTGCATTATTTCTAACGTCGATATTAAGAAACTCGAGGAATTTTAAAAGACATTTGTAAACATAGATAGTTTTAGACGTTTTACAGTCATAGAATTTTTAAATTTTTATGGAAAATTATTTAAACGTACCCATTATGTATCCGTCCTTAATTCATATTGTACTAATACCTAGTGATTGTTGTTAAATGTTTTTGAATGTTGTTAATTGTTATAAAACTTGAATAAAACTGTTGTTAAATGTGTTACATGTGTGCTAAAACAAAATAATTAATATTCTCTGGACTGTTCTGAGGCGGTTTATACATTCTACTGAATGTTTTGTTGGTTTATTCTTTATTTTGGTTGTTTTGTTAATACAAAACTTAACAATTCAAATTTTATAAAATTATGTAGGCCACATCTAATTTTTATAAACACAGTGATAATGTATAGGATTAAGTATAATTAGTTGCATACATCACGGCGTATTTTTTAAACTTTGAACATGATAAAAAGTGATATATTTTTTGTTTTGTTACTATAAAATTTTAATCGTATTAAAGCATTTAGATAATTTAAACAATTGTTTGTAAACAAAAGCAATTTAATAGTGATTTATTTTAAAATAAAAACTACATTAAATATTTGATTGCGCACATTATGGTGCAATTTCAAATTTTTTAATTCAATTCAAACAATTTAACAATTTTAAATTAGCCTTTCAATAAAAATAACATAAAAATACAAGACGTTTTAATTAAAAATTGCTTTGGTACTCGCACAGGAAGAGAATAAAACGTCGCAATTTTACGCGTTTATGTAATTTTTTTTACAATGAACTTCAACGCAATAAAATTATAAAGTAATTTTAAAAGTCAATTGTAACAATTGATAATTTTAAATGTTTCAAATGTCTTTAAGTCATATTGTACAAATAGCTAGTAATTCAATATTTTGTTTCTTTAATATATATTTTATTTGTTATCTCACTATAACATAAGTGTTAAGTTTAAAACAGATTAAAACAATTCAATATATTAAAATTTTTATTTTTAAACGCAGGCAACTCATTTAATTTATTAATTTAAATAACAATAAATATTTATTTGCATTCACTATGGCACAAATTTTCAAACGGTTTAACAGTGCCTCAAACTAATTTAATCACTAAAGTATTTGTTACTACTCGTTTAAGAAAACAAAAGAAAATCGCGTTGTTTTTCAATATTTAAAATTGCAATAAAATTTTTATTGGTAAATCTGAATTTTTATGTGATTATGAATAAACAAATTTTTACACTTAAATATTGGACTGTGTATAATAAGTTGCGTATGTCATTACGCAAATAGTAAACATTCAAACAGTATAACATTTTGGAATTGACCTTCTGAAACAATTAGACTATACCAAACTTAAAATACCATAAAAAATAAAAAAATAAAAATTTTAATATTTTTATTTGACCAGAAAGAAGAAGTCTCAATGTGTGTTTTTTTTTTAATTTTTGCCACAATGCACTTCACCCAACGCAATAAATCTAAAAGGACACCGCCGAACGTTGCACTTGACGCATTCCTCTTCTTTTTGGCGCTGTCGTCTGTGTGTTTGAACTTTTGCTCTGTTTTCGGTCGTAAATCACATGCGTAATACTCTTTATCCACGCTATTTGCGTTTTGGTTCAGAATAACGCAAACAATGAATGTTTTGATTCACCAAACGCAAATTTTGTTAGATTAGTGTATTAATTCATAATGTAGCAATCGAATACAGTTGCAAACTAGTTACACGTCTAGCCAGAACGTGCATGTGCTCCGACACGTTCAACTGTTATATATAGACGTTGCATGATGCCTGCCAATGAAAGAAAATTTGCGACAACGCCAACAAAGACTCGCGATACGTTAAAGTTACGGGAAAGCGCGCTGCGTTCTATCTGCCTGTCCTTTGTTTGACACGGCTGCAAATAGCGCGAATTGCGGAAGGTTCATGACTATTTGTGCGACGAGAAGATTTCGACGAGGCGAGACTCACAAGAGGTTTGTTACGAGCACGCTTATTACATAAAACGTTTGGTAATGCCAATAATTATAACAATTAAATCGTTTGTAATTTACGTCTTGCCTTACGAACAAGTTAGACGAGTTTCGGGAGTGTGAGGAAAATGATTAAGTTGTGTGCATTGTAAGCTTGTGAGAAACTCTAAAAATAATTTGACTCTCAAGCGTTTCCCCACCTAAAGCTCAAAATAACACGAATATCTTTGATTTGGTCCAAGCTTTTCTTCCTATTATATTATTTTACGTCGTTAACGCGCAACTAAATGCAATGAATCATTCTCAACTGAAATTAGCAGGCTCAAAAATTTGCTGCGCATTTTCCTGCAATTAATTAGGTTTAAATTACACAAAACTAGTAAAACAAGCCCGTTAATTTTTTCATTTACGGGATATTTCTTATCTTAGAAGTTTACATTCGTTGACATTCAGTAAATTAAATTAAATATTTATTTACCGATGTGCTGAGACACGTGCAACATTAATAAACAACGCAATAACTAGTTACAAAAAATACTGTGTTCGATTGACGATCAATTTACTACGCACGATTGACAGGCACATAACGCGTTATTAATAGCACGCCCGATTTTAAATTTCGTCTCTTTGGAAGTGATCCATGTCGAATTTAGTGACACGCGGAAAAACTGCAGGAAAAGTTACGCTGCTTTGGGAATTTTGCAGCGTTTAGTTTTTTGTAAGTCTAATTTTGTCGTTGGCGCGCGTCCAGCAAAATATCCGTGCAAAAACGTACGTTCTAAAGGCAATCCCTTGTCCTCACACAATGAAAACTTCTCGAAGACTGCGACCTCGCAGACAGGAAGAATGCTAGACGCAAAAAGACGCAAAAACAATCTCGAAACAACATCTTTGTAAACAATCTGAGTAAACAATCTGGTTAAAAATTATTTATCGCGATTTCGGTGAACGTTTACAATGACTAACAAACATCTTTAATGTCGTTATAATGCGTCCAAGTTTTCCTAAGCACTTGTTGTCGCTAACCCACATTTTCGCGTTTCCTTAATTTCCTCCCGTTCTTTATGTTGACGCTCATTGTGTTGAAGCTTTCAAGCGTCGCTTGACGTGTTTCATTAATGTTTACGGGCAATCGCACGTCGCTTTTGCATTGTTTGCGTTCAGTTGTCAGCAGTGTGAAGGTGAAGGTCTTCGAACGCTTTGCGTCGCGACGCGTCCATTTAAATCGGTCGCGACGCAACGAACGGCGTAAAATAAAGTGCGCCGCATGCATTTTATTCAGTCAGAGACGAAAGCTCGATTTTAAAGCACCGCTTCGACTTATAACATTTAGAAACATAAACAACGTTTATAACTGGAAATCGTTGAAATTATCTATTGATCTATGATATTCAACATGTTTTGCAATATTGTCTAATAGTTCAAATCATTATTAATAATATTTGTGCGAATTTTAGTGATACAACGTTTGTTTTGCGCATCGAGAAACCGTTCGTGAATATTACTCAATAAAATATTGATATAAACAGTGATAGTTTGACGAGTGTTTTTTAACTTGCAAAATTAACATAAACTAAAGTGTTGTTTTTAGTTTTTTAAGTTTCAAGTTCGCTAACGGCCTAAACATTCAGTTGATGTAAGTTTTGTCACCCTTCTAAGTTTGTAAAGTTATTTTGTTATAATTTAATTGGAACTTATGAATATAATTAAATTTATATTTAATTATCATTGCAAATGTTTTTATGTTGTTTAAATTTGTTTTAAATAAGTTGTTAAAATTTTTAATGCAAATTTACGCCTAAATTCTGGCCACACATTTAACGTTAACAAAATGCTGTATGTAAAGTTTCACCTAATAATTGCAGAAATCTAAATTTAATATATAAAAAACTTTATTTTATTAATAGTCTTTTAATGTTTTGTTTTTGTTTTAGATTGAGAATGCCTACCGAATTTATTTCTAACCCTCTACAGAGGGAACTAGCGGATTCCATTATCAGAATGGTTCCATTGGACGAAATACGAATTTTATTAGCGTGTGGGTCAAAAGTAAGTAAACAAAAAATATAAAACTAAATAAAACAACATGTAACAATTAAAGTCTTTAATCATAAATATAAATATATTATAAATTTCAAGTTATTAAACTGAATGCATCTGAATGCATTCTGAAATTGTTTACTTCGGATTTGTGTGCATTTTTAAAAAATTTGCGTAAAAAAATTACAAGCAAAAAAAATACGAAAACGTTTCACGTCCCAAATTATCAGTTTGTTCGAGAAGCTGGAAAACCTCTGTTTTTGCGTTAAAAGTGTTAAATAAACGGCGTTTTGGTGTTACCAGGTAAACGAACAGGTGACTCAAGGCTTGATGCCGCTCCACTACGCTGTCTGGCAGCGCTATTACGCCGCTGCCCATCTGCTGCTGACGCGTGGGGCGGACGTCAACGCCGTCGACGAGTGCGGCTACAGCGCGATGCATTTGGCTACCGAACACGGGTAATTACGATTTGCGGCACGCGTTTTTTGTGCTTGTTTCGGCACGTCTTTGACGAACGCTTCCAGGTTTATGGAGTTGGTACGTCTGCTGCTGCAGTGTGGCGCGAAGGTCGACTACAGGAAGACCTTGGACGACGATTTTCCGCGCACGCATTTGTGCGACGAGCCTTTGCGACTTGCGATCCGCAACAAGCACATGGATGTTGCGCGTTTGCTTCTGGAAAACGGGGCGGACCCAAACCGACGGTACTTCTTCGGCTCGGAAATTAATTTGATCAACGACCTGGATTATCTCCAGTTGTTATTGACGTTTGGCGCGGATCCGGATAGCAGGGATCGGAGTGGACTAACACCATTGATGAAAGCTGCGCGACAAGCTCACGTACGTTTATTTGAGTTCGGTAATGATTCTGTATCCAGGAATATCAATCTTTCAGGGTTTGCAGAATGTCCTTTTGTTGCTCAAATACGGTGCGGACGTTAATGCGATGGCAGACGATCGTCACGATTACCGAACAGTGAGCTTCAACAAGAACCCTTTTTGGATTTTCTTAATTTTAATAACAATTATGATTATATTAAGGTTTTACACTATGGCGTGCTTTCTGGGTCTGAAGAAATTGTCGATTTGTTGATCAAACAGGGCGCTAAACTTAACTACGACGAACGCGACAACATCGGAAAGCCCTCGCCTTTAGATTTAGCCATTTTGAAAGGAGATCCTGTGATTGTTCGAAAATTAATAAATTCCGGTATTTTCAGACATAATTAGCAAATGTGTCGGAAAACGTTAAGGTTCTTTTTTTTATTTGTAGGTGCTAACGTTAATTACAGTTCACCCCTCATCGGCACGCCCTTACATGTTGCTAGCGCCGACAATATTCCAAACCGATACGAAATATTGAAAATGCTTCTCGAACATGGCGCAAACCCCAACAAAAAAGTCTTCAACAACGACGTCACCGAACGCAACACACAATTGCGTCCAGTCCTCGTCGAGTATCTGGCAGCCAACGAAAATCCGAGCATCGAGGTTGTGAATCTTCTTCTGCAATACGGCGCAAGAGTGAGAGCTGGCAAAAACTTACTACGACTCGTCATGTTGAACGAATCTTTGCAGGTCGTCATCAAAACGCAATTTCGCGATCCGGACGGTCTGCTCAACTGTTTGCACAACGTCATCTCGGCTGCTCAACGTCCCATCTTCGATCTGCTCCTGGAATCCGCCGAATGTTTCGATGCGTTTCAGATTA